>APFE030556697.1:98598-131046 GCA_000404065.3 Pinus taeda | reverse complement strand
AAAATCGACGGATGAGATCAAGAGATGTCTTGATCCTCATCAACGATCGAGATCATTTCAACATGGATCACTCGAACTAGCCGTTGGGATCATTTCCTTTATATAGGGTCTTAGGGGGTCATTTCAGATCATGGGATCTGTGAGTCAAAGACTGAGGAAGCTCTCTTGTAAATCTGTTTCTGGTTAATAAAAGAAGACTTTGGGGTCCATATCTTGCTGGTGTTACTCTCTTGAAATGCTGTGAGATTGTTTAATTTTCTGTATATGTTATTTTCAGCCGTTAATAATAGCTTTTTCGTAGAGTATTGTGAGCACAGGTATCTTGCTCACTTGCTAGGGTTTGGATGCTGTTAGGGTTTCTGAAGTAATGGCAGGTATCTCCATTATTTCCTGAGATCTAGCAGCGTTTTTGCCCTCTTTACTGATGGTTGTTTTGAGCTGTGCAGAAAACATTTTCTGAAGGAAATTTGTGGACATTCGGGGAAGTTCTCGGCTGAACCAGCCAGCTCCCACAAGCATTTTTTGCTGAGCCCAGTTGGATTTGATCCTGGGTCTATCATTCAGCTCATTTTTTAATTTGCATGAGAGATTTTTCTGAAGTTTTTCACAGTGAAAATCTAAAAATCATTATTTCTTTAAATATTTACTGTGCTTATTGGCGAATCTGGCTATTAAGGGGCCAAATCTGTAAATTAAATCAGCTGTGCTAGGGTTTCAGGGTTTTGGTTTCATTAGGGTTTTCAGTTTTCTTGTATCTACAGGCAGCAAAACCAGCGATCAATCTCATCATCCCTACATTCGTAAACTTTGGGAGCATACAGCAAAATCATGATTTTAGTTGAAGCATGAATCAGTAAGCGTCCAGCAAGTCACACGCAGGTCTGCTATAAATCGATTTTTTTTTATCCAGTTAATGCATAGCAGGTATCGGGTTATCAGTGTAGGTGTTATTTTTGAAAGCATCGTTTTGATTTATTAAAGCTTGGGTCACGTAAGTAGCAGCATAGGCGTTTTTCGTGTGTGAGTTTTATTCTGGCCACAGACCCGTCAAAAACTCTCCCTGTTCCCCATCGAATGCCGCACAGTCTCTCGCACATCCATCTTCAGCCAAATCCGTCCACCCGTGGCTCCCTCACGCTCGCTGCTAACCCTCGCGTCCATTTCCACCGTCCATCGCACCTGGCTTCACTCCCACGTAACTCTGTTGCTACCCCAAGCCTGCAGCGTGTTGCCATCCATCCCTGCCCTCGATGTCCTCGCGTTTTCTTTCCTCGCCATCGACCTCCCGTCGACTAAACCTGCAAATCCGTTTCGACATAAGTCGTTATCTGGTTTTCCATGCGTTCGTTTGCTGATTTGAAGCCCGCCTTTCATCCGATTTTGGCACATGTGCATTCTCCAGGTTTGACGTTTCGTTCAGTCCAGTCACGCATGCCTTTTTTTTTTTATGACTTAGGTATAGTTCGAATGTAGATTCAATATCATTTTTTTTTTTTTTGAATAGTTACGTTTCATATATATTTTTATTTTTTTAGTATTAGGTTTCATAAAAAATAAATTTCCTTAGTTACGTAGTTCTTTTTTTTGGGTTTTGGTTTTTAAGTATTTGATTTAGATTAATTTTTGTTTAGATTTTGATTTTATTTTAAAAAGTTCATAAATAAAAAAATAAAAAAGGGGTTAGCTTTTAGTTTTTAGTTTTGATTTTTTTTAGGTTTTGATTTTATTTAGTTTTAGACTAGTTTTCCTTTTTTAATTTTATTACTAAAAAAAAAAAAAAAAAAATCTATTTAGGGTTTAGATTTTACATTTTAAAAATTTTTAGGAATTTCAAGTTTTTTTAAATAAGAACTAAATTTAGATCCTTTTATTTTTTTTTTTTATTATAAATAATAAAATAAAAAAATAAAAAAATAAAAAAAAAAATTTTGAAAAAATATAAAATTTTTGTGGGAATATTATTTCGGGCCAGATTCAGTCGTTTTTCAATTATTATCTTTCATGCTAAGATCTGAGCTTTCAAGTAGAGACGCGAAATTGATAACTTACGATTCTTGTGGTGATTTTGAGCAATTTATCTTTTCGAGGTCTTCAGTTGCTGGACGTCGTTTTGGTCATTGTGATTTTACTGGATATCTTGCATTGTCCAAAGTTATTTAATGATAAATGATCGTTGTGTACTGTTAAGTAATCATCAAGGCACTGGTCTGCTAACTAATCAAATCATTTTTAGTGCTTATCTTAAATCGTGTCTCGTGTCTCCCAACCAACTGGTCGACAGTTGGTCTTCATCATCTCACAGGGTCTACCGCCCTTAGCCGCGGGAGACAGGCTTAAACGGAGGGATCGGGGATCAAAGTGACAGCCCCCGGTCTGAGCGTTGTCGTGTCAATCTGTGCGACAACACCTTCTAAGAATTTGGTTCGTGAAAAGAACTGCTGATCCAAATCTCTACATCAAGGTTGTGGATAATGAACCAGTCATTATTCTACTATATGTGGATGATCTATTCATTACAGGTGTGGAGCGAAGGATACAAGAATGCAAGAAGATGCTAGCAGCCGAATTTGAGATGAAGGATCTGGGACTGATGCACTATTACCTAGGTTAGGAAGTATGGCAGAAGCCTGGGGAGATATATCTGGGGCAAGGAAAGTATATCATCAAGTTGTTGCTGAAATTTGGAATGATGGATTCCAAGCCCATGACTACTCCTATGATCACCAATATCAAGAAGTAGAGGAGCTCCGACTCAAATCTCGTAGATCCTACCTCCTATCGTAAGTTGGTGGGTTCCCTGATGTATTTTGTAAATACTAGGTCGGATATATGTTTGCTATGAACATTCTTAGTCAGTTTCAGTTGGACCCTCGTCATGATCACTGGATAGCTGCCAAGCATATACTGAGATATCTTCGTGGCACTATACATCACTACCTAAAGTACGATAACAAGGAAGTCCAGCTGATTGGCTTCACAGATTCTAATTGGGGTGGCAATGAGACCAATGGAAGAAGCACTACAGGTAGATGCTTTAGTTTGGGATCTGCCATGATCTCATGGATGAATAGAAAGCAAGATCTAGTTGCTTTGAGTAGTGTTGAAGCAAAGTATGTGGTTGCATGCGAAGTAGGAAAGGAGGTTGTATGTTTGAGAAAACTTCTGACAGATTTGTTCGAGAAGCCTCTGGGTCCTATTGTGATAAACTGCGATAATCAAAGTTGCATCAAAATGTCTGAAGATCTCATGTTTCATGCTAGGACGAAGCACATCAATAATAAGTTCCACTACATTAGGAACTTGGTGCAAGATGGGATCGTGAAGCTATAGTATGTCTCAAACGATGATCAGGTAGTTGATATACTAACAAAGTCTCTTCCTAATAAGAAATTTGAATGTCTTAGAAACATGCTTGGTTTAGTAGATATTGTTGATCTTGTTGATGATGATAAAAGTTTGGAAGATATTTGTTGAGGCTTTGTGTGTGAGACACATTGCCTAGGAGGACATCAAGCCGACACTATGTGTTGATGTTTAGATCTTGAAGTAGGGACGGTGGTGTTGGTCATAGAGCTCTAACCTCGAATACGCACCTGGATCCTTGGGTTGATGGTTAGCAAGTAAGCATGATGGTACCTGTTGCACCAGATTTGTCAAAGTTCCAAGGAAGCGGAAGTGCCAACTTTTTTCAACAAGATCGGATCATTTGTCAGCAGTCTGTATGTCATTGTAAACCCATTCTACAAGTTATCTAATGTAAATGATCCTAGTAAGACCTTGAATATATGTAACAACCTAGGTAAGTCTATGATTTTGATGACGAATTTCATCCTAGGACGTTTTTTAACCTCGTTGATTACCTATGTTTCTAAACACAGCTAATCAGAAGAGTTTTTTCCCACCAGCTTAGACCCCAAAGTTAGGGTGAATTTTATTGTCGAAATCTTAAGTGAGTCCTAGTGTTTTTAGTCGAGTCTTATGTAAAAGTGATTTGGGAATAATTTAAGCTAGTTGGCTGAATTATTTTGTTACAAATCACTTGGTTTACTAGATCATATTGTGTCGCAAATGTGTCATGTCTCTTGAAGGTCTAAGTCGAATGTGTATTTACTATTCCCCCTTTGAGGGTTGTAAATGCAAAATCTTATGTATTAGAGGGTGGAAAAATAATTAAATCCCCTCATGTGTAAATTAATTTATTTTTTTGGCAAAATAAAATTAAATCCTAAACCAAAAAATTAAATTGCCTTAGTAAGAATAATTCTCCAAGTGGAAAAATCTGTGAGTCCTAAAGGAATCAATTTTTAAAGGTCGTCCACCAAGGGATTATTGTATATTTCAAGAAAATTTGGAGCCTTGAACCTTGGTGGTTATGTAAAAGTCAAATTTTTTTACGAAATTAACTCAAAATAATTAATTTTGAGCTAATAAAAATGGAATTAAATGATAAATTCGAAAATTCCTCAAAAATAAAAAATCAAGGGCCAAGATTAAAAGATCTCGAAGTGTTTATCAACGACCAAGATTATTTTGACAAGGATTAAAGAAACTAGTTGTTATTTTTCCACTTGGAGGATAAATCTATAAATTAGAGAGTCATTTGAGTCTCTAGCATCTTGATGTCTGACTAGAAAAATTTTGCTGAAACAGCTTTGTAAATATTGTTTTATCTCTTATTTATTACAATAGTGAAAACAATAACAATTAAGCCCTAAAATCACATGCTACATGGTCAAAATTGTTTAAAATTGCAAAATCTTCATTTTCATAAATTTTGGCCACTTCCCAGATTTAGCCTAGATCTAACTTTTATGCTTCTTAGAATTTACTGCATAACTGAAGTTTTCAAATCTGAGATTTTTTAAGCATACACTTAATAAAGGTTTAAAACTTGAAATTTTCAATTTCCGGTAATTTTTTCTATTTCTAGGTAATTTTGACGTTGATTGTAACAGCATTAACTTGTTGATCTATCAATTATTCAATGTTGTAGTAAATAGAACAGATCTGAAATTTTCAGAATCACACTCTCTAAAAACCCTAAAAATTGAATTTTTTTCAAGTTGGCTGAATTTTGCTATTTTTTGGTATATTGGGCATTGTTTCTTACATCTCTAGCTTGTTCATCTATGGGTCAATTTACTGTTGTAATAACTTATTACAGGCCTAAAATATTACTGAATACATCTTCATAAAGTAAGCTAGACACATAAATTTACTTCTGCTAGTCATTGGAAAGTTTTGTACTTCATATGTTGGGCAAATTTTATAATTTAGAGTGGTTTTCTACTGTTTTCATAACATTAATAAGCGCTGAAATTTTCTTAAGTACTACTACTGATTTAACTATTGAGATCTAGCACTTGTGTTGTTTACTCTAAGTTTGTAAAATTTTCGGAATTTGGCACCTGAAGCACTCCTACATTTAAGTTCTAGATCTGATCTTGTGATAATTGGAATCTAATTGGCGTCTTTGTCTTTGGTAATGACTCTAAATCTTGGCATCTAAGTTTTCATTTGGCTATCTTAAATGGTGACTAGTTTATCTTAAAGTGGTATCGAACATTGTTAAAAAATTGGCAGTTTACATCTTATGAGAATTTGTTGAAGTTTTGCACTGGTGTCTCTAAAGCAATTTATCTTGTTCAATATTCTCATCTCATCATTGTCAAGTACTCTCGCTATAAGCTGATTCACACTAAGTACTTAAGTAACATAAACAATCTTAATTCAAGATAACCTCATTCATAATCTCTTGCATAAGCATCATAGATATAGCTTGCATTAAAACTTATCTCCAAGCATAAGCTAGGTTGATAGAAATCTAGGGCGACCCTTCTCACCTAGCTTGAGGGGCTTGGCAACTCTTCGGTGGTTAAAACGGTGACCTTGCAGTCGTCAGAACCACAATCTTTGCAGCACCAGAAACATTGAGTGATAAGAGCACAACAAAAGGTATCGTTAATTAGGCCCTAGCCTACGTCCTATTGGCCTCCTTCCCACAACCTACCTTGGAGCCCAACTTCAAAATAGTCAAGGGAAGGTCATACTTAGACTAGGCATATAATTAAAATAAACCAAGATCATTGCACATCATATAGGGTAGTTAATCAATCAAGCAGTGGGTGTCCATCTGGTCACTTGGTTTCAAATTACCATAAGCAAGAATTGTGACTCCATTAAGGCACTGGTCTCATACTTAAAATCTAATCTAATCATTAATCTTGTTAAATTTAACCCAAGTAACTAGGCCACTCATCTGTGTCTCCCAAACAAGTTGGTTTCCAACTTGTTTTCCTTCACCTCATTCCATAGGGACTACCCCCCATAGTCTGTTGTTGGGAGACAGCTAGAACGGAGGGGGCAGGATTAGAGTGACAACCACTGCCCTGAGCGGTTGTCGCAGTACCTGTACAATCTAAGCAATAACAATACCTAGAGAGGCTAAAATTTTCGTCCATCTTAGTACCACTGGGATAGATTTCCCTAGTCAGGAATCTAGTCCATGGCATTGCAGTTGCCTAAGCCCTTCATAGTTCATATGTTTTGAGATCTTCCTTGTATTTGTATATTTTATTATAAATATCTCCCTAGTTAAGAGGGAGTGTTGAAGCATGTAACTAGGTTCGGTCTTGACTCTTCATAAATGCATTTTACTTATCAAAAGAATAAAAAAGAAAAAATGTATTATTGCTACAATGACTTATTAAAGCATGGGTTTCATGCTTGGGTCATATTTTATTAGTCAAAGTCCCCATTGTGGACTCCTAGAATTTATATTGAGTCATTAGAGTCATTGTACATTTTATGAGACCCTTCTTGGGCTTTTGAATCATTTAAAAAGGTTTATTATTGAGTCAAGTAAGGTATTTGACACCTCCACACCAAGTCGGCCTCAAACTGGACAATTCGACCTCAGCTAAAGCCTATATATACTAGCAGTTCAAAATCATTTGGAGGCATCTCTCTCACAAGTTCAATATCCAAGTGAAGGAGACAGAAAAAGTGCAAAATTCCAAGAAGAGAAGAAGAAGTGCTAGAAGGATCAAGGTCGAAGGTTTTGGGCTCTCTCTTTCTCTCTCTTATGCGAAGTTACTGGGCCAGTTGGTGGATCGAAGTTTTACTGCTAGAAGAGTCGAAATTCTAAAAGTGTTGGGTCAAGATTCTGCCGCTGGAAGGTCGAATTTTGGATTCATTGGGTCGAAGTGTTGTTGTTGCAAGGTTGAAAATCTAGGTTGAAAGGAGAGGTTGACTTGGTGGTTGGAGGAGGTCTGTGTCTAGGTTGAAGTGTCTTGGATTATCTCAAGAAAACTATTGAAGGAAGAGATTTTGACTGAGTTGTCCCCTAGATAGGGGTTTTGCCCTGGCAGAGTGCCTACATCTTGTGTCTCGTGATTTTGTGATCTTCATGTTATATAAAAAAATAATTAATTAATAGTTATTAGGCAAAGGACATGATCAAAGATCATGCCCATTCACCAAGAGGCACCCAAGGCAATATAAAGCCAAGGGCCTCCCACAAATTGTAATCATCTTCTATCTTTTAATAATAATAAATATGAATTTGTTGAGTATTTGAATGTGTTTGTGCCACTTCATACACATAATTTGGTAATTGCTTGATGAAAGAGAATATAACAAAGAAGTAAAATAAGCCAACTTACTTCACAAGTAATTATCAAGAAAGAGAAATCTAACCCTAACTCTACTAGCATTGATTTCTCAACACCCACAACCTCATTTCCAATAAGAGAGTCTAGCACAAAAAGTAAGGCAGTAAAAGAACCTTGGAGAAAAAATATGGGCCTAGTAATCTTGAAAAGACTACAATCTTGTAATCTCCAATGGAAAGAAAGGCACTTTTTCTTACAATAGTAGGATGAAATGTGATATTTTCAAGTAACAAAGCAAATCTTTATGAGCTAAGTTGCCTGAAATTGGGAAACAATCACGGCTTTTGAGATGAATACAAGTTTTCAAAATGCCACATTCAAAATGCTACAAGGAGAAGAAATGACAATGACACAAACACACACAAAGAATCAAATGACATGATAACATAAAAGGTAGGAGTCAGGCCCAACATGGGAAAAACCCTCGACAATTTAGTACACACTGAAGGAGCAAAAAAGTGAGCTTAAATGTACATGTTGATATGTTATTTATTAAGAGACCATGTCTGTAATGACAAGTTATTAATATAACATGACATTAAAGATAATGGTGATAACTAATATTAAGGTCAGTTATGTGGTTAAACCACCTTAAACATCTTAGAGTCCTGTAAATCAATGTCCCAAACATCATGTTTGTAACTATATCACTGAGGGTCCAAAAAGAAACTTAGCAGCAACATTAGCAAAAATATCAAAGAATATCAGCAAACTTAAAAAATATATAAAAATATTTAATTTTTCACTTTTTAAACATCTAAAGCAACCCCCTCCCTCTAGGGTTTTTATGTGCAAATTTAACATTGAATATGTTAGTTTGTGTAGCTCGGACAGGTATTCTAGTCTAAAGTGGTGTCTACGAGGCTGAGAACACAAGAGGATTAATTATCTACAAGCCCAGTTATATTATAAAGGGAAAATGCCTTAATTAGATTTATTAACCAGTGTTAATTATTTTCCTAGCTTAGAAACATGGGTTAATTAATCAATATTAATTGAGTTAAGTCGATTTATCTCGAGTGACTTCTAAAAAAGTGACTTCATGGGGTCAAGATGATCTTAGTCATTGATTGTGATTAGATCGTGGTCGTTGATTTGTCAATGAGAGATTATAAGAAGAAATTGGTGAGGCTCTTGGAAACACTATTCAAGTTGAAGTGATGTGCAGTGATAGAGTGGGAGACACCAGCAACAAGGGTTACATCAGGAGAGATTTGCTGGAAAAATTCTTCACATTGATTCCAATTTTCTGAGAAACAGAATGAGGCTGAATTATTCTAAAAGAGGGAGGTCAAAGTTACCAGTGCGAGTGGTTGGGGGTAGTGCAAGTGGGTTATTCGAGTTGTTGGATGTAAAAAAACTCGTGTGATAAATTTCTCGAAGGCAATGCAAATTTCTAAGAGGGTTAGTGCGCATTTCTAGTGGGCAGTGCGAGATTAAAGAGGAAGTGTGAGTTGCCCAGTAGAAGCCGAGTTGATTAGCAGAGGAAGATCTTCAATTTTCAAGTTCGATTTGGTCAGTTAAAGTGAAAAAAAAATTGTCAGAGTTTTGCCAATGAAAGGCAAGCAGTTTATGTACATTCTCAATATGTTGAAGAATTAATAATATAAACCCTTATCTGCAAAACTGGTTTTCCCCATCTTGGGGATTTTCCAGGGACAATTTGTCCAAATATCTCAGTGTCTATTTTATGTGTGATGTTTTCTCAATTCCTATGATTTATTATTTAGTGAAATTTGTAGTTGTGTTTTTATTCGGTATTTGCAGTAATGGGACAAATAATCTAAAAGATAGGAGAATAATAACCATATTAACTGCAATAGAATTTTCACATGGTATCAAAGCAGATCTGAGGGTAGAATAAGCTCAGCGCAGAGTACGGGAAGAGAAGACTGTGGGTTTATAAACCTAGTCCAATTTCTTTAGATTTATTTGGGGTTTGTTTATTTTTCGAGGATTATAAAAAAAATGGCTTCAGTTAGATTGAGAAATCGAGACAAATTGGTGTCTAGAAATCTTAGATTTTATTCTTGTTGGAATAAAACGGTCTCAAGGAATATGCGACCAGCATTGTAGCCATGTCGGCAGATGCAACACATCTTCTTGCATACAAGAAGGAAGATGTTGTTAAATGGGGTTGTCATTGATGTCAACATCAGTCCTTCAACGCACTTAATATTCATATAGTTTGCATTAATTGGTGTTGAAATATAAGGTAGCCATGGTCGGCATTTTTCATCAAAGCATGGTGAAGAAATTACTTATTGGTCACCTACAAGTCAGCTCTATCACTCCTTCAAGTTGGCTTCTAGTGAGACATCACGTCAGCACACTAGGGCTAATTAGGCCTCACACTCCTATAAATTGAGGTTCGTTAATCCTCATTTCTACCAATGAAGCAAGCAAGGAATTCGGTCTGCAATCAAACAACTTCAATCGTCTATTACAGCCTACAGGCATATCCTTAAGTGTGAAGGGTGAAAAAGACGAGTTTACTAAAGTTAAGGTGAACTCTGTTTTTGATATTTTACTCCTTGTTTTGGCTAGCATTGTAACATCCCAAATAAAAAATTTGCAGATAATTGCTTCAAAAAAATTGTCGTTAATTTTAATAGACAATGTGCACCATTATGAACCAAAAAACTAACAACAAAACTGGAAATAGATTGTGCAACTAAACAATAAGCGAGACAAAATGCAGAGAATCTCAACCTTATTTTATTAATATGTAATATGTTGATACAAGAAAATGAAAATGATTGAGGTGATGGCCTCAAAAATCTGCAACAATGCCACAACTGGCCTCCAAAATACACTGAAAACAATAAGCTGCAACCTGTTAGTTTTGGATGAATTCACTGAGGGAAGAGTTGGGTACTCACCCACTCTCACTAAATCACCCATGGGTTTTCGTCCTAGCACTACCAAGGTAGAGAACTGGAGTCTCCACTCCACACCAAAGACAAATGCTCAAAACCGAGAGGTCTCCAAATGATCTCCTCCTCTTTTATAGATCTGATGGATAGATCTCCAGGCCTCTAGAAGCATCTTATTTTATTATTTTATTATTATTCTAGAATCTCCTCCATTTAATTTTATTTTATTTCTCTTAAGTCACTTTTGGGTCTTTTCCCCTAATTAATTATTTTTCCTTATTAAATGACTAATTAAAGTCATTTTTAATTAAGGAAAATGGTAAATCACCCACCATACTCTCTCCAGCTACTGGAAGTCACTTCTCAACATCCCATCCTATAGATCTTCTCGTTCTGGTTCCAATGAGCTATTATAGTGAGGTGTTTCATCAAATTGTAATGTTCCCAATTAAATTAATTTGGCTAAGAAGAATTTCCATTTTTGCAATTGAGTGTTGGAAAATATTTTGGCATGTAAACTTAGGAAAAGTGGTTGGGGGGAGTCCCCACTTAACTTTTGGAGAGATAGAGGCCACCAACATTAGAGAAAAAGAAAAATTAAATTGGTAGTGGGATGTGGGGCCACCCAAAAAGGGGAATTCTAACCCCTTAGGAAAATTGAGCTAGGGAGGAGGAGGTCGAATTGGTGGGGCCCACAAGGAGAGAAAGGGGGAAGCAAAGATAAATAGAAGGAAGAGGCATCATTTTAGTGGCTTTTTGACAAATTGAATTTATGATGATCTAGAGTACTCTTGAGCTGCTTAGCCAAGACTACTAGTCTTTCTTAGCACAAGGAGATTTCCGAGCGGGAATCTTAACTCTTTCTTCGATGGACTTAGAGTGCCACCCTAGGAGAGAATTTCAGAGTTTATTAGATAGGTGATTGTTGGAGTTTGTGGGTCATTTCCAACCATGACACAGCTAGTTAGAATATCCAAGAGGATGCAGGGCCAAAAATTTGTACCACTGATTTGAGGAGTTTCCAAAGGAGTTTTAGCTGGAGAAATTAAGAGAATCTCTTAAGGGTGGACGAGAATTTGTTGTAATTTGCAAAGGTGGAGTCTACAACTACAGAGAGAGCCCAAATTCATCCTTTAGGCCCTGCGCAGTAGTTTTCTGGGCAGAATTTGTGGGCCAGATTTGCAGTAAGGAGGAGCTAGTGGAGCTAGGGTTTTGGACCTAAATCTACAAGGAAGCATTTCTAAATTTTCTCGACCTTTTTAGAGGGAGAAAACAAAGGTAAATCAACAGTTACTCTTCAGGGGGGACGCAAAACCAGTGGAGGAGGGCATAACTCCAATTTTGGTTCATTCCAAGAGGTCGGAATTAGCCCAAAACATTTATGGGTTTTGTCGATCAGGGGTCAAGGAGTTTGTACCTAATTTAGCAAAAACAATTGGAGGAGTTTTGGTGCCCCAAAAAGAAGATTTATTTGGCAACCAGTTCGAAGGAGTGAGCTTAAATTTTGGATCGTGGGTGGTTGGTAAAATTTGACCAAACTCTTCCTGGGTTTTTCTAGGTTTGTGGTGGAGAGCCTGCTATTAAATTGGCAGAATTATCTGAGCACTTTTGCAACCTCAAACAGGGGTTTCTTCAAGCCAACAATTGCAAAATTCCAGGGTCACCACAGTACATTGAGGAGAAGTCTTTCCTTTGCATCCGAGCAGCATTCTCACCTGGAATTGTCTAACTTGCTTTGGTAAGCCCAGGTGCACACATCTTATGCATTGTACACACTTCTATATAATATAATGGCTCATTTTTGGCGAAGTTCTGGTGCATTTTATGGGTGTTTAATTGTTGTCTAAATATTTATGTGTTGTATGTGCACTTTGCTTTGTTTATCATTGCTATTTCCTTTTTGGAACATTACAATAGTATCTGAGCATGATCTTGGCCAACTGTGGGGTAGCTAGCAAGATCATGAAGGTTTTGGCCATGCATGTAGAGTGACTAGGGAATTTATGGGCACTCCAATGACACAGAAAGGGGAGAGTACACAGGGGATCATGGAGGAGTTGATGAGGCAGAACCGATATTTGAGGAAGCAAAACTAACAAGTCCTAGAGAGGATGCGACAAATGATGGGGATGTTGAGACATACCCAACAGAGAAGCCATGCGTATGCACGCGCAGTCCAACAGAACAATACCCATGTCCAGCCTAGCCAACCTACCATGCCTCATTTTTTGGATGAACCAGAGAAGGGGAGCGAACCTGACACCTTTGTAGATTTGACAAGGTCCTTCGTGGATAGGATTGATGAGTATGAGGCTTTGGACCCTAGGATTAGGAGGGCTTTCTCTTTTGAGGACCATGGAGAAGGTTAGTCATAGGGTGGAGCTAGGAGGCGTTACTGTTGGTGGAGATTGAATCTTAGATGTCAAGAGCTTGAGGAGGAGGTCAAGCATGAGGACATGTAGGATGGTGAGGAGCACACTGATATACACAGTGTGGCGCAAGAGTCACCATTGTTGGAGACTTCTTTGATAGCACCAATTGACACCTTGGTGGAGAGGGTGGAGCCTACACCCATAAAGTCATATGTTGATGAGGTATTGTCCCCAGATTAGGTGTTAGGAGACACAATGGTACCCATAACCACGATTGAGTTCCCCGATGACAGCCACCTTCCATAGCATGGGAAGCACATAGGGGGACATGAGCTAGTTGTGGAGGGGAAGTCCATGACTCATGTTGAGCACATTGTAGAGGAGGACAAGCAGTGATCTTTTGGGCTGGAAACTGATTTAGAGCAGACAGATGCACAAACCGTCCACAGAGTTGTAGTGCCTCTAGATAGTATCTCTCTTCAGGCCTATATAGACGGGGCCTGCAACATTGCTAGGCTACCTCTGCACAATGAAGAGAGAGATGTAGAATTACCCCGACAGATTTTATATGTCAACCGAATCAGTGAGATGCGGCAACATGAGTTACACAAGGGGCAGCATTCGCAAGATGGGGGGGATAGTTCCATGTACAAGAGTTCATGCTCTCAGTCCTTCCCTTAAGGATGGATGGAGAGAGGTATTAAGTTCATACCTAGTGGGATTGGCTAGGTTTTGGATACATCCATGGTAGGGAGCATAGTTCAGCAGGGGTTGTGGTTTGCCAAAGGGGCTCGAGAGATGGATCACCATTGGGATCCAGGTGGGACTCCCCACCACTCCATGGATTGGTTCAGTCATGGTATTAGTAGGATGGTGGATTCAGTGATTGGACTCACCCCCGTTTTCATATTCCCATCAGAGTTCTGGACAACACCAATGACAGGTCGAGCTAATAGAAGAGCAGGCAGACTCCATGAGTTGTCTTGGTATGTTGGTCATGTGTGGCAACATTGGATGATCAATGTACCTTGGCAGGAGGCTGTAAGAGGAGTGACATTAACAAGCCACCAAATAGGGCACTGCATGGAGACGATGCTCTCCCATTGATGTATTGGGCATGGGAGCCACGGATGGTCGACGTAGCAGCGATATTTCCCCTAGCATGTATGAAGTTAGACCTCTCAGGTCCACCACAACAAGTGTGGAGATATGTCACGCATCAGGACGAGTCCACTAGAAGAGTGGCAGATATATTGGCACACGTGGGATGCTTTATGGTGCAGGGTAGTATGACAGTAGGTAGTGGTTTCCAACAAGGCACAGAGGGGTGCAACTGGGTGCAGTGGTGTACAAGGGGCACAGAGGTACATGTTTGTATGCTAGGGAGCATAGGGGTGCTTGGTCGTGTTGACCACTCCATGTCAACTACCCCATAGCTGTACATATTTTCGCGTGTGGATTTCCATCATGTCTGAGCATTCAGATGATCACATATTCATCATTATCATCTATATGTACACTAGAGTTTTGTAAACCCATTCTACATTTTGTAATGTAAATGATCCTAGTAAGACAAATGTATGTAGCAACTTAGTTAAATTTATTTTTCTGATGATGATTTCAATCCTAGGAGGTTTCTAGTCTCACCAATTCATGTGTGTTTCTAAACACGGATGGTCAGCAAAGTTTTTCCCTCCAGCCTAACCCCAAAGCTAGGGTAGATTTTGTCATTAAAATTTTAAATGAGTCCTAGTGTTATTTATCGAGTCTCTGTATAAGTGATTTAAAAATAATTCTAACTATTTGGTTAGATTATTTTATTACACGTCACTTAGTCTACTAGATCATATTTTGTGTCGCAGAAATGGGTAATTGTTGAGGGTCTATAACGAACGGGTGTTCCCCCTTCATGGGTTAGAAATGTAATATTTCATGTAAAAAATATTTAGTGTATGGTCCCTCATAGTTAGACACCATGGCTAAATATTAGAGGGTTGGAAAAATTAATAATCCTCTCATGAGTCCATTAATTAAAATTTCTAGCTAAAATAAATTAATATGCTAAAGCCATAAATTTAATTAATTTAGGTCCTAGGAAAAATTAGATCCTTCAACATTTAAAATTCGTAGGTTTTAAAGTTCCTAATTTTTTGAAGTCCCCGACCAAAGGAGTATTGAAAATTTCAAGACATTTTGAACCCTTGGGCCATAGCAGTTAAGTCAAAGTCAATTTTTTGCAGCAATTAACTCAAAATAATCATTTTTGAGTTAATTAAAAGTGAAATTCGAATTTCCTCAAAAAGTAACTTTATTTCAACGGTGATGATTAAAAGATCATTCGATCTTCATCAACAGTTGAGATTGCTTTGACTGAGATCAAGCCAACTAGCCGTTGGAGAATTTTTCTATAAATGAGAGGCCTCTCTCCATTATTTGGATCCAATTTTTCAATCGTTTACTTGCTCTACGAAAGCACTTGTAACTTTTTCTAGTTAATAAAACGCAAAGACTTTGGGGTTTCAGATCATGATGTTCCTCTTTCAGATTTATTTGTTAATATTGTTCTTAATACTTTGCTGCGTTTATTTGCATTCACTGGTTAATACCCTTTGAAGATTGACCTGTGTACAAGTATCTTGCACAGATGTTTGGGTTTTTAGAATATCATTTTAATTTGATAGAAGTAGCAGGTATCTCTATTTCTTGATGATTTTATGATCATTTTTAAATCTCTAATAATCTAACAATCGGATCTAAGTATGCAGAAGTTATCATTCAGGATTTGGGCATTTAGAGAAGTCCTCAGCTGGACCAACTGACTCTCAGTTTACAGAATCTAAAAGAGCCCACTTTTTTTTAAATTTCTAAAGTCATTTTATACAATATTTTACTTGCAAAGTTTTTCTCGGGCTTGTGCCTCTTTAAAATTTCAAATTTATTTCTAAATATTGTGCAAAAATGTGTTTAAATATAGCTAATAGAGGGATTTGATCTGCAGATCTGCCAGATCTATAGAATATTATTGTAAATTTGTAAATAGCAAATTTCTAATTCATTAGGGGTTCTAGGTATTTTGTATTTTTGTATATACATGCTTTGGTTTTTTTATTTGTTGTTTGTGCAGGAACAGCTTCTGGAGATTGCAGGAGATTTTTGTGGATTTTAGAGAGAGATTCAAGCCCCAGAGGGCATCTCCATTTCGTTTGCAAGTTGAGGAGAAATTTCAAGAGGATCGTGGGCAAATTTTTATTAGGGCCCTGAGGCCCTCCTCTCATTTGCGGCGTCCCTCTTCTCGACTCCCTTGCTCTCGGTCTCCTCTTCTTGGATCCCTTGCTCTTGGTCTCCTCTTCTATCCTTACGGCCTCCCTCCTTGCTTTCGACCTTCCCCCCCTCTTCTTGGCATCCTCACCTCCCTCCTCTCGGCCTGCCTCCTCTCCTGCCTTACAGCCTGGCCCTTATCCCTCTGTCCCTCTTCTCCCTCTCCCTTCTCAGCCTAACTGCCCCTCCCTTCTTAGCTTGCATGTCCCTATCTCCTTCGGTCGTCCTCCCTCCATTACGGTAGCCCCTCCTCCTTATCCCTCCTGCCTTATGGCCCTCACTCTCAGCCTCCTCCCTCAGTGTCCTTGCGGACTCCCTTCAGCTCCATCATTCCACCCTCAAGCCTCCCCTCACTAAAAAATTTGTTCCTAAATTTTTTTTCTAAATTCCTTTAAAAAAAATTAACAATTTTTTTAAATAAAATTTTCTTTTTTCAAACAAAATTCTGAAGCTTGGCATTTGGAATTAGAGGATCTCAAGTGATTCAGGCAACACACCTCCAAGTGGTTTTAAGCCCCTAAAGGATGACTGGTGCACACTCTCTAACCTTTCCTCATTCCGTTTTGAAAACAAGCTTAATACTGACATAGATTTGCAATTAGCTGGAGTTTAACAGCAGATTTAATTTACATTTTCACTGTTGTACAATTGTAGAAATAGAAGTTAGCTTCAGTGACTTTTGCAAACAAATTTCTGAAAAATGTTTTATTGTTGTTCAGTAGTTTATTTCTGAGTTTTTGGGATCAAATACATCAATAGATCAGAGATAATTAAGCTCAGAAATTTTATGAACTTTATTTATCAGTTTGTCATTTAAAAAAATTTGTTGTTATATATAGAAATTTCTGAATATTGCATAATTATAGGACTGTTGTTTTAAAATATATTGTTGGCTTTAACATTTGATGTAAGAGCAAATTACTAGACTGAAATTTCATTAATAGGATCTAAGCTTAAAACATTTAGTTTAATTTCTAAAATTCACTTGCTTTTCCATGCTTATGCAAGTAGGACTAATCTAGTTTTACTTATGCATTTAATGATCTTGATTAAGTACTTCATGCAAATGAATTTTTGAATCTAAAAGTGTTTTATTTCCAACATTTTACATTTCAATCTGTTGTCGCACAGATTGTTACGACAACACTCAGACTGGGGGTTGTCACCCTGATCCTCGATCTTTTCGTTTAAGCTTGTCTCCCGTGGCTAAGGGGGGGTAGACCCTATGGATAATGGATGACCAACTGTGGACCAGTTGAGTTGGGAGACACGAGGAGAAACAAGCACTTAATTGATTTTATTAAGTTAATAGACCAGTGCCTTATGAAATAAATGATTAAACAATTATTTATCAAATGCTGCAGAAATATGAACTCAGTAACAATCGTTTACCATCAAATAACTCAATCAAAGATTAACTTTTACCAAATGTGAGAGAATCGATAAACGCTCAATGGCTTAACAATATTCCAGCAATTAAAATTTCGAAAGATTAAATGCTTTAAATAACCACATAATTTTAAATACTAACCAGAGATCACATTCATGTAGTTAATCTTCAAATGAACATTTAAGCATGTTTAACCACATAAAGAAATGATAAATATTAACCCCACATCAAAATTTTAGCCTCAGCAGGAAAGATATATCGCAAACATGACAAAGCCTTGAGCCAAGACTGAATCTAGCAAAACATTTCCAAAATATTTTTTATATTTTTAAAATAAAACAAGACTAAGCCAACTGAAATCTAAATAAATGAAACTTAATCTAAAGAAAATTCTAAACTATAGAAGTCATATATATATAATATATATTTTAAACTTTAAATAAAAGAATGAACTAAACTAAACTAAAACTTTTTATGATTTTTATATTTTCTAATTTTTATGATTTTTTATTGTTATATTTTTTTGTTAAATGAAAAACTAAACAAAATAACTCAAATCCTAAATCTAAATCTAGAACTAAAGTAAAAATTTATTAAATCTAAAACTTAAAAAACTTAAAGGGACTCTTTTTAAATCTTTTTATTTCTTTCTTCTTCTTTTTTAAAGAGCAAAATTAAAACAAAACCAAAACTCTAATAAAACTAAAATCTAGTCTAACTTAAATCTAAAGTCTTTCTTTTTTTATGAAGTCCTAAATTGAAAGTTAACCCAAAATAATATATATATACATTACCCTAATTAAAATAAACAAATAAACTTAAAACTAAAACTTGAATAAAATTTTAAATAGAACAAAAAAAATCGTGCTCTAATTAAAATGAAATCTAATAAAATAAAATCAAACCTATACGTCCAAATTTACCTACGACTTACCATAAGCACATTGAGTTTTATGTCTGCGTTTATTGCTTGTAGGTGCAACGGGCAAGGGAAGAGCAGGAATTTGACGGTGGCCTGAGAAAAATCACGTGGATGAGGGCAACGATTACTAAGAAATAGATCTGCAAGTCGATGTGAGGCATTTGATTGATGATAGAGCTGCGGAATGGTAACTCGGGGCTGCGAGTTGAGCGTGGAAAGATGAATGCGTTGGAGAGGAAGGAAGAGACCGAGCTGTGGGCTGAGGACGCAGGGTTCAAGAGTGAAGCAGGAGCTGGAGCAGCGCGGGTAGAGGAAAAACGCGATTTTTTTTTTTGCAGGTATGGCAGGGGCAGCACGCCGGATGGACACAGAGAGGGTGGACACAGTTGCCACAGAGAGGATGAAGGAGAACGTGATAAGTATGAACTGTGTACAAAAAGCGTGGAGCTCCAATAGATGAGCAGCATAAAAGAAGAAGTGGAGCTGTGTAGGGAGGACGCAGGGACTGGAGAAGATTAAGTTGTGCGTTGAAGAAAAATGCAGTGTGATGGCTTCAAGATATGCTTGGTTTTTTGGCAACAATGGCTATGTATGAAGCAGTAATAGAAACTGTGGAACGAAGATGTTGCCTTAAAGGGCTGCGTATAGGCAGCAGAATTACACACAGATTGGAGGAGACAACACGCAGATGGAGGGGGCTGCGCTGAGTGATGTGACTACGCAAATTTGCTTCAAAAAAATTCAAAATGCCCCTGCAACACAAAGAAACCCTGAGAAATAGCAAAAGGCTGATCAAACCCTCAGAAATCTTCAGAAAAACCCTGCAACTTGTAATTGAACGATACACAGCCAGAGAATATATAAAAAACTAAAACCCTACAAACCAGCTACAATTATTTACAGTGTTGTGACTCTACAACATCCAGATTTGTCCGTAACCCTCAATAATATTTTCAGAATATCAGATTTACTATGAGATACTTCAGAAATATCTCATGCAATTCAAAAAAAATCAAATTTTAAATGTCAGACCCAGACTCGAAACTGGTTGGGCTGTACAAGAAAATGTTTTACGGGAGTTGATTGGTTCAGCTGAGAACTTCCCAAACGCCCACTGATTTTCTCAATAAGGTTTCCTGCACAGCTCACTTCAACCATCAATAAAGAGGGAAAAAACAGTATTAAATTCCAGATGCAATGGAGATACCTGCCATTATTTCAAAAATTCTAATACCATTCAAACCCTAATAAGTGAACAAGATACCTGTGTTCAACAATACTCTACATCAAGCTATTACTAATGGCTGAAAATAAAATTATGTAGAAAATAAAATAGCTCACAGCACTCCAGGAGAGTAACACAAGCAAGATTTCAACCCCAAAGTCTTTCTTTATTTGCACCAAAAAAAGTTTACAAGAGAGCTTTCTTCAGCACAAGACTTATAGATCGAATGATCTCAAATGACCCCTAGCACCCTATTTAAAGGAAAAATTCCCAACACTTAGTTCAAGTCATCCATGTCAAAATGATCTCGACCGTCGATGAGGATCAAGATATCTTTTAATCTCATCCATCGAATTTTTAAATGCATTTTAATATATTAAAAATTGAAATTTTGCATTTATTTACTCAAAAATTTGACTTGTTATTATTTTATTATTATTTTTATTTATTTATTCATTTATTTTTAATTTTTATATTTTTTAATTTTTTTAATTTTTTTTCTTTTTTTCTTTTTTTATATCTTGTATTATTTTATTGTTTTTTTAAATTTTTTTCAATTTTTAGTTTTTATTTTTAAATGGATCCTCAAACTTTGCGTTTGGAAAAATCACCTAGGACCTAGAACTTAGGACTTATGAGGGGATTAAAACATTTTATAACCCTCAAGACACTTTACATCACGACTTTTACAATTTTACATCTCGAGGGGGAAAACCCATTTGACATAGACCCTCATAGACCACCCAGTTCTGCGACACAACTATAATCTAGCAGATCAACGCACTAGGATTCCCCTAAGATTCTAATGACAAAATTGATTCCGGCATTGGGGTTAGGCTGAAGGAAAGCTCTGCCGATCATGTATCGGTGAGACAAAAAACCTTCCGGAACATAGATTATCACTAGAAAATTAGGTCCACCTAGTCAATTTACATACATGACTCATCTCTGCTAAGATTATTTACAATTCACATATGCAGACTGGGTTTACAACATAATATGATCAAGTCGACGATGACTGTCGAATGGCACAGACACATCAATCAAGCACTATCCCTTTTGCGAAGAAAAAGGGGGTGTACTATTATGGAAAGTTGACACGTAGTGGTCAACACCATCCATTGTGCATTTCAGTAATTATTTGTGCAGATTTTACATTTTGCAATGTTGGTTACATTTAGATCACCACTTTTCTGAGCCTTAAGTTAAATAATGTTTAAGACATATTTTAGAAATAATTTTAGGCCCTCATTCAACTAACATTTAATCAAGTCCCTGTGTTTCACATAGTTTTAAGTTTTGCATTTGCATATGAGATAGTCGAGTCTTTTCAACAATAATTTCTCATCCTTTACATGAACCTTATTTTCTTCTCAAGATAGTTGACTCCACAAGGCACTGGTATCACTTTCTTCAAATCATTTTGATCCTTAAAATCTTGTGCAATCTAAAACAAGTATTGGTTGCTTAGCTGTGTCTCCCAGGTTGGTTGGTTCCCAACTAATCTTTCATTTTTCCATTTCCATAGGGTCTACCCCCCTTAGTCTGCTATTGGATGACAACTCAAACAGAGTGATTGGGGATCAGTGTGACAGCCCCCGATCTGAGCCGTTGTCGCGATGTTAGACATTCTGTGCGACAACAGGTCGTATGCAGTGAGGTGTGACGCTACCCATTGATATTTTGGAGCATTACCTCCAAGGAGACCACCTGATTAAGACAACAGACATGCCAATGGGTATAGTTCACCCAGGATCGGTGAGGAGGCAGATGAGCATTATTTGACGACATCTATGGGGTCTTAAGGACCTGCCTTCCACACTGTTTGCAGGTACAAAGGAGTTGGATGTTGTCCCATGTTGCCTTCATCAAGAGCAGAAGGACATGGGAAGCTCGCTCGAGACAGCTAGTTGGGATATAGAGTATTCAGAGAGAGACTAAAACAAGTATTGGTTGCTTAGTTGTGTCTCCCAAGTTGGTTGGTTCCCAACTAATCTTTCATTTTTTCCATTTCCATACGGTCTACCCCCCTTAGTCTGTTATTGGATGACAACTCAAACAGAGTGATTGGGGATCAGTGGGACAGCCCCCGATCTAAATCGTTGTAGCGGTGCCTAAACATTCTGTGCGACAACAAGTCGTATGTAGTGAGGTGTGACGCTACCCATTGATATTTTGGAGCATTACCTCCAGGGAGACCACCTGATTAAGACGACAGACATGCCATTGGGTATAGTTCACCCAGGATCGATGAGGAGGCAAATGAGCATTATTTGACGACATCTGTGGGGTCTTAAGTGCTTGCCTTCCTCATTGTTTGCAGGTACAGAGGAGTTGGATGTTGTCCCATGTTGCTTTCATCAAGAGCAGTAGGACACGGGAAGCTCACTCGGGACAGCTAGTTGGGATATAGAGTATTCAGAGAGAGACTCTCTAGTTAAGACATTTGTTGGGTGCACGGGCTGACGGATACAAACTTGGGAATGGCTAGGTCTACTGCTAAGGGAGCATATGTTCCACCCTTGGGCTCACACTAGGTCAAGGGCTAAAAGAGGAATGGTTTGGGTTTGTTTATGTCTATTGCAAGGCCGAGTAGCAGCTGGAAGGTAGTCGCGGGCATAAAGGTCATATTTGTGCATGTATGGTGGTTTATCTTCCCTAGAAATAGGTTTGAATTAGCTCTGATTTGTTACAGGTAGGGTCGAGCCCTGATTGGTTGGAAAACAGTGGTTTGAAAGAGCTAGAAGGGTGGTCAGGTATGCCTAGATGGACAACGAGCTAAGACAGAACTTGTAGAAGAGAAAGTGAAGGGATTTGAGGGTTGGTTGAGCGTTGGTATGCTTCCCTAACCAGGCCAAAAAGTTGCAAACCTGAAGCCGCATAAGACCGTGAGCAACAGCAAGGAGGAAGTGTCTTCAAATCAGAGGTATGTTCTCCTAAGATGATGGTTTTGCAAGGTGGTCGAGTGTCCTAATAGAGGACAATTTCTTGGGCACCTTAAGGTTGTTAGGAGGGCAGGTGACCCAAGTAGCCCTAGATTAATTGGCAAGAAGGAATTTGGTAGTTGTAAGAAGGGTGAAGATTTGTAAGGCTCAGTGACTGATCTTTGGAGGATAAAAGAAGGAAGTCAAAGGGAGTTGATTGATTAGCCAAGTTTCATTGATGGAGAAGGAGTTTTGACAGTGATAGGTGGCAGCCCTCCATGCCCTAAGTGTGTCTTCATCGAGAAGCACTAGAAGGCACTAGTGGGAAGAAGTCCCTAAGAGTTGTGTCCTTGAAGAACTAAGGAGCAGCTAGTGGGCAAGAAGTCCCAAAGGAGCTGAGGACCAGCAGTGGGAAGTTGGGAATTGTTCACAAACGGAATTGTGAATAACTCGACAAGAGTCTTTATGTGTTGATGAGTTGAAAGACTAACGATTAGCTAGAGAGCAATTGGAGTGATGTTCAGTGACCTAATGGAGCTGGTTCATTGATAGAGGCAGAGAGGTGTTGCTACAGATCAGAGTTGAAGGACTAGGCAGATGTGCTCAAGGTACGCGGACAGAAAGGGTTGTGTGGCCACCATCAGCAAGTAGGTCAGATTGTATCCTGTTGGGCAGTTTGGTTGTCATAGTTGTTGACACCAAGTCCCAGTTGTATATCTTTGTATCAGTGGCTGTATGAGGGCCATTATCCCTGGTACGGGAACCCTGGATAGTAGACAATTGTATTATAGTTTGTTAATATAACCAAGTTGGGCAGTTATAAATTGTAAAAAAGTTGTATATATTTGTGCATGTATTGATTTACTGTTATTTATTGTTCCACTGTGCAAAGTAGTTTGTTGTGGTATTTGGATTGGTAATGTCAGTGATTTTAAGACCCTAACCTAGATTCCAGTTTTGTGGAAAAACAATATGGGCTTCATGAAGAGTGAGGCAGATGCGAACCTCTACTATTTGATGGTTGAAAGTGAGGTACCCATTCTCGTCCTATATGTGGATGACTTGTTCTTAACAAGATCATTGGGACTTGTTGACCACTACGTGTCAACGACCCATAGTAGTACACCCCCTTTTTTCGCAAAAGGGATGGCGTCTGATCGACGTGTCTGTGTCGTTTAGCTATCATCATCAACCTAATTATCATGTTATAATGTAAACCCATTCTGCATGTGTATAATGTAAATAATCTCAACAGATTTGTGTCGTGTATGTAATTGCCTAGGTAAACCTACTTTTCTGGTGATGATCTACATTCCGGGAGGTTTTTTGTCTCACCGATCCATTCTCGAATGGTCAACAGAGTTTTCCTTCAGCCTTACCCCAAAGCCGGAATGGATTTTGTCACTGAGATCTTAGACGAGTCCTACTGTTCTAGATCGAGTTTATGTAAAAGTGATTTAAAAATAATTCTGACTATTTGGTTAGGTTAATTTATTACAAATTGTTTGGTTTGTTGGATTATATTTGTGTCGCAGAAATGGGTAGTCTGTGAGGGTCTTTTACAAATGGGTTTCCCCCTTGAGATGTAAAAAATATGAAAATCATGATATAAAGTGTCTTGAGGGTTGGAAAAATAATTTATCCCTTCATGGGTTAATTAATTAAATTTTCTGGCCAAAATTTAATTAAAATCCTAAGCCATAAGTTTAATTATTTCTAGGTACTAGATAAATTTAAATTCTCCAAAGGCATAATTCGTCAGTCCTTAAAAAATCAAATTTTTGAAGGTCCCGAGACTAAAATAAATTAGTTATTTTGCTAAATTTTAAGCCTTTGATCCTTGGGGTTAAGTCAAATTCAAAATTTTGATAGATGCATTAATTGAAAAATTCGAATTTCCTCAAGAATTTAAAATTTCGACGGATGAGATTAAAAAAAAAAATTGATCCTCATCAACAATCGAGATTGTTTTGACGAGAATCACTCAAACTAGTTGTTGGAAGATTTATCTTTAAATAGGAAGTCATTTGTCAATGAATTCATCTGATCTTTGAATCGTGTACTAAGCTTTCAAGCTCTTGCAAACTTTTTTGAATTAATGCAAAAGTCTTTGGGGTTTCAACGTGCTGTAGTGTTTCTCTTCATGAATTTATGGTAACATTGTTTTAATTTCTACTTCATATTATGTGAAAATTGTCAATCGATAGCTTTCTTAGAATAATCTGAATACAAGTATCTTATTCAGTTTGTTGGATCACAGGTAACATTTTTAATTTTGATTGATGTAGCAAGTATCTCTATTTCTTTAGAATGTTATTGTTGTTCTATTTCTCTACTTGATTTGATGGTTGATCTAGTGTTTTCAGAAGGTCTTTCAGGTTCTCATTAAGCATTGGGGATAATCTTTGGTTGGACCAGCCAACTCTCAACACATATTTTTTGAAGAGCCTACTTCATATAAGCCTCAGGGGTTATCTAACGATAATCTTTTTCTGGAGAGTGTTTTTGGGCTAGTACCTCTCTAAAATTTCAAAAAAAAATATTTTATGGAAATTTTGATAGATATGGCTATTAAGAGCCTTAGATTATCAGATCTAGAAGCGGAGTTGGACTCATACTCCTCAGGTCTGATAGATCTGTAAATTAATTGTATAGATCTGTTATTTACTTGTGCAGATCTGAAACTTTGTAACATAATTTTGGATTTTAACACTTGGGTTTTTGGGATTTTATCTAGTTTTGTATATATTGGATATTGGGTTTTTCTCTTTTCAATTGTGCATGAACAGATCTGAGAAATCAGCCAAGAAAATCTTCAAATCCGAGCTAATTGTAGACCCTAGAGGGCAAAATCTGGGCTCAAAGATTGTTTGCGAGAATAGATCTGGGAAATCAGCCAAGTAAATCTTTAGATCTGAGATTTTTTCAAGCAGATCTGGGGTTTTGAGACAGATCTAGGCCGTGGAGGGCAATATCTTGTCCCAAATATTTTTGCAAGGCCAGTGATTAAATATTTTGCAATAAATATGAAGATCTGAATCAAAATAATTTTTTTCAGAACAAGGGTTTCAAGTTTTGGGGCTCCTAAGCTCAGATCTGCCTTCTCCTAGCCCAATACTAGTTCTATTGGCCCTGTGCTAGCTCTCATTTTCCCTAGATTCCCCTTGCTCCATTTCTGATTTGAATATTTACTTTTTTGAAGCTAATCATCGGTGGGTTTTTGCAGAAAAATTGGTAAAAATTTGTGTTTCAGGGATTAAATTTTTTTTTTTGCAACTTGGGCAAGTGATCTTCAAGGCCTAAGGCCTAAAGGTTTGATCTCTAAACCATATTTTTCCTCACTGTTTGCTACAGCAGTCGTATACATTTCTAATAGTGGTGAAAAACACATCCAAGTGATTTGAAATTAACTAGAAAAATTGTTAAATAAATTAATAAGTCATTTATGTTTGATGTGTATCAAAAATTTGGCCAAGATCTACATTTTGGGTGACTGTTATCTCTAAATAATTATGTTTTTTAAGTCTGAAATATAACAGTGGAAAAACTTCATGTGGATTAGCGTAAAATCATTTCCTAAGTTGTCTAATACATTAAGGAATTAATTTCTTGAGTTGGGCATTCATCATTAGAGTTATTTAATGTTTTAATCACTGGCTGTAATAAGTATATCAGATCTGATATAATTCTGGAAATCATATCATAACAGGCTGAAAAATTTTTATAATTCATGTGGGCAAGTTTGGAAAATTTTCAGTAAATTTTTGGCATAAAGATATCATTGATAGCTTACTGTTTCATTGTCATATTGTTATTGTCATAAAGTTTTTCTCACTGTTGTCCTAAAAACTAATATCTGAAAATTAAATACTCTGTCAAGGAATTGTGATAAAATGCATATCTTGTTAAAATTGGCAACTAAGGCCAAACTCCATGTGGGTCATCTTATTAATGGTAGCTGGTATTTTTCTTGGAACCCTCTCATCAAGAGGTGTAGGATTGATCTAAAGATCATCTGATTCCGATAAGTATTCATGGAGATATGAATTTATTTGTGTTATGGAACAATTTGTCAAGGTCGGCCAGCAACCAAATAAACCCCACTTGTGCTCAACGTTTTAGTATAAATAAAGGAGGACTTCAAGTCATTTAGACACTCATCTTCTTAGGGATCACTTCCTCTTCACTTGTCTTTGGGTTTTAGTGGGAGGAGAGACCTAAAGAAGATACGCTGCCCTAGAGGATGCCCTATCCTATACGTTGTCATGAAGGTGCCTTCTACACAGCCCTAAAGGAAGAATCTTGGAGGTTCCCTAGCTGCAGGGATACATGCCCTAGCCACAGTGAAGGGAGGAAGAAAAGTATAAGCCCTCAACGTTGTCCAAAAAAGGCTCTCTAGTCTAAGGAGCTTCAATGCAGATCTAACGAGTACTAGAGGGAGCCCTAGCCACAGTAAATGTTGACACCTAATCCTTGTGATTGGGTGAATATATGTAAATAAATAAATGAGAAATATGAATAGTCATCGGGAGATGAACTGAACAGTCTCTCCCTCATGTATATAATAGACCTACCTGATTAAACACGAATCAATTTTTGCTTTGTGGAGTTACTGCTTGGCCTAACATGGTATCAGAGCCAGCTCCTTTTTTAGCTCTTGTGCCTTGTAACTCCCTTGTCTGCTCCTCTGCTCTCCATATAATTCAGTGACTGAGTTCCTATACGCCTATCTGACACTACCTGCATTTTGTCTGCCATATTCCTTTACCTGCGCTCTCTGTCCATAAACGTTTCATAAAAGCGTTGCCCATACTGCCTTATCTGATGACTGTTGTGCCTCCACGCAGGACTGTCCATACTATGATTGTGACTGAAATCATCTCTAATTTCTGAACCCTGCGTGCCCTCCATTGCCGACAAAATACTCTCATTCCACCGCACAAAGGTTTTACTGGAGGCTTCGCGATATCCAAGAGAAGGTTGCGTGGGGAATCCCTTGAACTTCCGAACCTATGCTGCGATTCTGTTTCAAAACTACGCAGGAGATCTTGCGTTCAAACCGTCAGCCTCCTGACCTAGTGAAGAGGAACCTCGGTTGCTCCTGCTCCACGCTCAGCGCACCAGCGTTCTAACCATACAAGAAAACATTGTTTCTTGGATTCAATAATCGAGGAGAAATGGCTTTGGGACGATAGAGTTACCTGTGATCTCCAAGCCTCGGCAAGTGAGAATAGCAAATACTTGCAAAAAAAAAATTCATTATATGACGGGATTGTCCGCCAGCTAGTTCCGCTTGCATTTCTGGAGAGCCGGGGATAGCTTTAGCTCTCCTCTCCAAATCTCAGGATGGCAGATTAAATATGTTTGTTGGGTGTTGGTTTCAAAAACTGTCTTCTCTGGTGGCTGACTCCCAATCTAACGGAAGATTTGGTTTTTTTCGTAGTTATGCAAATACTTCTATTTCCCAATATAATATATATATTTTGAAATGAGGTCGTCTCCAGTGGGTGACTAGTAGTGGTGGAAAAACATCTATTTCCCTACCAAAAAATATAGCTTCGTGCGTTTATTCATATTGATGTGAAGTCTGCATATATATATTTTTCATGGCTTATAAGATTCAATAATCGGTAATGTGTATCAAGGAAGCTAATGTTATGTTTTATGTTTCATACACAAATTTTGGTGTATTACATTGATTGTTGCCACACCAACACTAGTTTACCGAGTCTCAGTACTGCAACACCGATACATTTGAACGTTGTCACATGGTAATTGAGTTTTTTTTATATAAAGGGGACGTATGCCATATACATATATAATGATGGATTTATATGGGTCACATGGTGGATTTGAAATCTTTTGAGAATGCCCTTTTGAGTACAATTTTATTGTATATTGGCAGAAGTATTTTTCTATCAGCAAAAGTAATTTTTTTACAAAATGCATTCAATCATATCCATGGTGGGAATAGTTCTCACTGGCAAGGAGAACTATCCTTAATGGTCTCAGATGATAAAACACACCCTCATTTTCAATGAGTTGTGGAAAGGAGTGTGTGTCGGAGACGGAGACAATGAACCAGTACAGCCTACCTCAAACAAAGAGCTCATCATTTGGGAAAACAAGAACAGCAAAGCTTATGCATTAATCGCAGCATCTGTAAATGAAGAGGTGAGTCGCCATATTTCGTCATATTCAATTGCCTTCGAAGCCTTACAAAAGCTGAAAGAACTCTATGACTCACATTCTGCACTTGAAGTTGTTCAACTCATGATTAAACTCTTCACTCTTGAACTACAAAATAATGACCCCCTTGCTCTTGCATCTGAAATAAAATCTATAGTGCATGATATCAAATCCACTAAAGTTGAGCTAGATATATCTCTTATTGCTTTTCTCAAGGCACTGTATCCTACATACTCCAATTATCTTGAGTCTTTGCAAGCAAACGGAAATCTCAAGGATATAACCTTTGACTCTCTTGTGAAAAAGTTTGCTGAAAGAGAAAAAGCCTTTGGAAAGAAGACAGTCCCTGAATCTTCTGAAGAGACTGTATGCTGCTCATAAAGAAAAGCATCCTGCCCAAGATTCTACAAAAGGAAGAGGTGGACGAAGAGGAATAAGAAAATATTTCAGAGGCAGGGGGGGCAGACATTCTCAAGGAGAAAAGGCAGATTTGCATTGCATTCGCTGCAAAAGAAATGGATCACATGATGCCTCTACATGCAAGCTACCATGGGACAAAATTGAGCAGAAAAGAAACCAACAGAAAGGTAAAACTGATGATACAAACAGAGGTAAAGCACCTGAATCCGCTCACTATGTTGTGACACAATGTAACATTGGATTAAATGAAGATTTATTTAATGCTTCACTTGTGTCTTGGAAAAATGGTTGGTTGCTTGATTCAGGAGCAACCTGCCACGACTCATAGAAAAGATTTTTTTGAAGATTTCACTGACAATGTTGATGGAGCAGTGTACTTTGCAGATCAATCAAAAATCAAGCCATCAGGACTTGGCACAATCAGGCTTAAACTACCTGGTCTTCCAGAGTTTCTTCTGCATCATGTTCTATATCTCCCACAACTCAAGAGAAACTTGTTGTCCTTGGTCCACAACCGCCAACAAGGTCACTCCATTCATATGTTTGATGGCAAGGTTAAGGTAAGAAAAGCATCTGACCACTCACTTGTCATGAGGGAAATAGAAGAAGAAAGGCTTATCAAGCTACAAGGAACCTTTGCTCGTGCACAACATTTCTCATACAATTCTCATCATGAAGAAGGTACACTTCCATCAAGTTTATTATGGCATGCTAGATTTGGACATTTGAACTATGACAATCTCTGCTTGTTGAAGAAAAATGGTGTTTTGCTGGTTTGCCTACAATTCCTAGGAAACTTAAGCAATGTGATGCTTGCATTCTAGGAAAGCATAGCAAACAGTTCTTTCATGACTCACATTCAAGAGCACATAGGAAGCTTGAACTTATTCATTCAGATTTATGTGGTCCAATGCCTGTTCCTTCTGCAAATGGAAATAAATATATCATGACATTTATTGATGACTACACCAGAATGTGTTGGGTTTATTTATTGAAGAACAAATCTGATGCTTTCCTAACATTCAAGAATTTTCATTAATGGATTGAAAATGATGCACAATCTCATATTGGGTCTATTTGCACTGATAATGGAAAAGAATATACATCAAATGAATTTGAAAGTAATCTTCGCCAACATGGGATCAAACATCAAACAAATGTGCCTTATAATCCCCAACAGAATGGTGTAGCTTAAAGAATGAATAGGACAATCTTAAATATGGTACGATCCATGCTCTTCTTAAAAAATGTAAAGATAATGTTTTGGGCTGATGCTATTCTATGTGCTGCATATATAAAGAATAGATGTCCATCTAATGCTATAAGAAACAAGACTCCATATGAAATGTGGTATGAACATGTTCCTTCGGTAAAGCACCTCAGGGTCTTTGGTTCCACCTGTTATGCTTTGATACGAAAGGTACATAGAAACAAACTTCGTGCTAGAAGTCGTAAGTGTATCTTCCTGGGATATTCAAACACCTCCAAAGCATATCGCCTCTATGATGAAGTAAATAAGAAATTTATTGTATCTAGAGATGTAATTTTCCTTGAATCATCCAAAACTGACAATGTTGTTGAGCGGCAACTTGATCGCTTGGATAGATTTGAAAAAGAAAAATCATTTCAAGAATTTGATAATCAGATTCCACATCTTGAAGGGGGGATTCCTATACTAGATCAACATGTGGAATCTTCTTCTGAAGAACACTCTCCCCCGCATGAAACTCCAACAACAGATGATGCTTTAAGTGATGTAATTGATAGAATTGGGAGACTCAATCTTGATTCAGTCCCAACTCAGTCAACGGAGCAGCCTGGACCATCTAAAAAAGGTCCCCCAAAGTGGGTGACAAAGACACTTGAAAGTGTTCATCCTGATGAAGTTGGAAAGGCAGGAACCAAAAATTCAAACCGGCAAAATGGAGGTGATGTAGATGACTCTAATTCACCTGTTGATATGGATGTTTCTTATGATTGTGAATGAACTTGTCTACAGATTTTGAAACAACTTCCTTCAAAGAAGCTGCTTCTCATGATGAATGGAAAGAAGCGATGCAAAAGGAGTATGATGCCCTCATAAAGAACGACACTTGGAAGCTGGTTGATCCTCCATTAGGAACCAAACCAATTGGCTGCAAGTGGGTCTACAAGGACAAGTATAACGTTGATGGCTCATTTGACAAGCACAAAGCCAGGCTTGTGGCAAAAGGTTTTGCACAGAAGGAAGGGGTCGATTATGAGGAGACTTTTGCCCCCACAGCAAAATGGGCCACCATCCGGACACTCTTTGCACTAACAGCTCAGAACGGTTGGAAAGTCCATCAAATGGATGTAAAAACTGCTTTCTTGAATGGAGATCTAAAAGAGAATGTTTTTATGTCCCAGCCTGAAGGATTTGCTGTGAAAGGACATGAACATAAGTATGCAAACTTGTGAAGTCCTTGTATGGCGTCAAACAAGCACCGCGAGCCTGGTATGAAAAATTGACTGAGCATCTTCTGAAACTCAATTTCAAAACATTTTGATCTTGATGATGCAACTTTATTTGTCAAGAAAGTTGGCAAAACAGTTATGTATCTTGTGGTATACGTAGATGATCTTTTGATGACAGGGAACAATGAAAGCTACATTGCATCCATAAAGAAGGAATTGGGGAAAAGTTTTGAAATCACTGATTTGGGCTATGTTCATTACTATCTTGACATTGAAGTAACCCAACATCCAAAGTTCATATTTCTTTCTCAAAAGAAATACATTGGAGAGCTGTTGAACAGGTTTGGCATGACAGAGTGCAATCCTCTTACTACTCCGATGGAACAAAACTCAAAGCTCACATCTATTGAAGGAAAAGAATTTGAAGATGCAACAAAGTATAGACTTGTAGGAAGTCTCAACTACCTAACTACCACCAGACCAGACATTTCGTTTGCTATTGGATTCCTCTCCAGGTTTATGCAAAAGCCTTGTGAGGGACATTGGTCTGCTGCAAAAAGAGTTCTAAGGTACTTGAAGGGAACTCAAGACTTTGGAATCAAGTATACACAGGTGGACGACTTCGATTTGATTGGATACTCTGATTCAGACTTCGATGGAGACAAAGAAATTGGGGTATCAACTTCAAGATATGCTATGAGTC
>APFE030556697.1:28367-86512 GCA_000404065.3 Pinus taeda | reverse complement strand
CATGACAGAATGCAATCCTCTTACTACTCCAATGGAACAAAACTTAAAGCTCACATCTATTGAAGGAAAAGAATTTGAGGATGCAACAAAGTATAGACAGCTTGTAGGAAGTCTCAACTACCAGACATTTCGTTTGTTGTTGGAATCCTCTTCAGGTTTATGCAAAAGCCTTGAGAGGGACATTGGTCTGCTGCAAAAAGATTTCTAAGGTACTTAAAGGGAACTCAAGACTTTGGAATCAAGTATACACAGGTGGACGACTTCAGCTTGATTGGATACTCTGATTCAGAATCCGATGGAGACAAAGAAACTGGGGTATCTACTTCAGGATATGCTATGAGTCTTGGATCAGGAGCTGTCTCCTAGAGATCACGCAAACAATCAGTTCCAGCAGATTCTACAACAGAAGCAGAATACGTGGCAGCAGCTGAGGCAATAAAAGAAATTGTGTGGCTCAAGAAAATTCTTGAAGATTTGCAGGTAAAACAAGTACAATCAACTCCACTCATGATTGACAATACCTCTACAATAAAGTCGGCCAAGAACCCAAAGTTCCATGATCGAACGAAGCGCATCAATACTAAATATCATCTGATTCGACATCATGTTGAGGCCAAAACAATCCATCTCCGCCATTGTTCCACGAACGAGCAAATTGCAAAGATCTTCACCAAAGTGCTTGGAAGAGAAAAGCTTGAAAGATTTAGAACGATGCTTGGACTCACGAACATCCCTTCAAATTAAGGGGGGGAATGTTGACACCTAATCATCAGGATTGGGTGAATAACTGAAATTGATGTAAATAAGTAATAGAGAATATGAATAGTCACCAAGAGATGAAATGAACAGTCTCTCCCTCATGTATATAATAAACACCAACCTAAATGAAATCAATGAATTGTTCTGAGGAGTTACTGCTTGGTCTGACAACTTGGACCAAGAGAGATGACAATGGTGGCATTGGCATTGGAAATGCTATCTTGGGAACATAACTTGGCAGGTGTTCTCAAAATCTCTTTGTGACCGCTTTGAGAGAGAATCTATTTTTTGGGTCGTCTTACTAAGCTTCGACAAACAGGCACAGTAAAAGACTACATTGCAGCCTTTGAGACATTCGCCATCCGCACCGAAGGTCTAGGAGATGAATTCTACTTGGAATGTTTTATAAGTGGTCTCAGAGCCATCCAAGCCCATGTCTAGATGCACCACCCACCTACATGGATGGACGCTTTCACAAAGGCTATCGAAGTGGAACGTGCTTTAGATGCCCAGTCGCCTCATCCAAATTTCATAGCCAAGGGACGCCCCACCCAAGCTCAGGGCCCTACCCAAACACTTAAGGTTCAAAAGGTGTCTCCAGCAAAAATGGATGAAAGAAGAAAACAAGGATTGTGCTACTACTGTGATGACAAATACTCCCCCAGGCATAAATGCAAGGAACCCACATTCTTTCAAATTGATGTTACTGATCACAGCTCATTTGAGGAAGCCCCACCCCTTAAGGGACCAAAGGACGAAGTTGAGGAAACCCAGCAGGACAATGAACTCCCAGCTACGCCAAAGGAACCAATTATCTCACTACATGCTTTGGCGGGCATTTCTGCACCCCAAACTCTCAAAATCAAAGGCTTTATTAAACATCGCCCTATAGTAGTATTGATTGATAGTGGCAGCACTCATAACTTTATCCATCAGCGACTCACCGAAGTTATTCATTGTTTTGTCAAGGCAATCCCTAATTTCCAGGTCCGAATTGTTGATGGGGGGCAACGAAATGTGAAGGCCACTGCGAAAATATCAAACTTCAAATGGGAGACTACCACCTAAAGACCACATGTTTGTGATTAACTTGGGTAGTTGTGACATTGTCCTGGGTGCTGAATGGCTTCGCACACTAGGCCCAATCACCATGGATTTCCAGGATTTATATATGAGCTTTAAGCAAAATGGCCACATGCATACCCTCTGTGGACTCCAGGCAGGTGCTCCTTCTATCATTAGCTCACATTGCATGGAAAAGTTGTCGAAAAAGGGCCATCATGGAGTTATCGCCCAGTTTAATGCCATCCAGGCCATCGAGCCCACTACTCTTCATATTCATCCTGACATGCAACAGGTCTTGAATCGACACCAGCAAGTATTTGACAAACCTAAAGAGCTTCCACCCTCTAGAGCGGAACATGATCATAGCATCACTTTGGTCCCAGAGGCACAACCGTCAAATGTGCGCCCATATCAATATCCTTTCACCCAAAAGAATGAAACTGAAAAAATCATCAAGGAACTCCTTGAAGCCGGTGCAGTCGTCCTAACATCAGTCCTTATTCATCACCAGTGGTCATGGTGCTCAAGAAAGATGGGGAATGGCGCATGTGTCCAGACTTTAGGGCCCTCAACAAGCTCAAGGTCAAAGACAAATTCCCTATCTTGGTTATAGATGATCTGCTGGATGAACTACATGGTGTTCAATTCTTTAGTAAGCTAGATCTTTGCTCTAGCTATCACCAAATACGCATGAAAGAAGTAGGCATTCCCAAGACTACTTTCCGAATTCATGAAGGCCATTATGAATTCTTGGTCATGCCATTTGGTCTCTGTAATGCCCCATCCACTTTTCAAAGCCTCATGAATCACCTGCTGAAACCATATCTCCGAAAATTTGTCCTCGTTTTCTTTAATGACATTCTCATCTACAGCCTAACCTGGGAAAAACATCTTCAGCGTGTAGACCTGCTCTTGCAACTGCTCCGGAATCACAAATTCTTTGTCAAATTGTCCAAGTGCTCTTTTGGCATGGAAGAAGTCGAGTATTTGGGCCACATTGTGGGTCGTGAAGGTGTCCAGGTGGATCCCAAAAAGATACAAGCAACGCAAGATTGGCCCCAACCAAAAACCTTGAAGAGTTTGAGGAGATTCTTGGGTCTCACCGACTACTATCGCAAATTTGTCCACAATTATGGTCGCATTTCTAGACCCCTCGCTAACCTTCTCAAGAAAAATTCATTCCTTTGGATTGATGCAGCACAACAGGCGTTTATGGCTCTCAAACAGACCATGTGTTCCACTCCCGTATTGGCACTACCCGACTTCACCAAATCTTTTGTGATTGAATGTGATGCTTCAGGAACTGGTATTGGTGTTGTCTTAATGCATGAAGGTCGACCCTTGGCTTTCACCAGCCAACAACTGAGTAGGAAACATCTGGGACAATCTACCTATGAGAAGGAGATGATGACCATCTTACATGCAGTAGATACCTGGCAACCATACTTATTGGGGCAAAATTTCCAAATCCGCACAGACCATCGAAGCCTCAAATATTTTTTGGAGCAACGTCTATCCTCGCCCCAGCAAAATAAATCGCTGGCCAAAATGTTAGGATATGATTATGAGATAATTTACAAGAAAGGGTGTGACAATGTAGTAACGGATGCTTTATCATGCAATGTTTTAAAAACCGAAACCGGTGACCGAACCGGTCCACCTAATGAACCCGGTTTCGAAATGGGACTGGTCAGGTCTAAACGAACCGGTTTAAAAAAATACATTAAATAATTAATTTTTAATAAAAAAAAACTATTTTTAAGATTTAAAACCATAATTCCAAGCCAATAGAAACAAGATATGCAAGGTTTTCTCATTTATATACCATGTAAAGGTGAATATATCAAAATGGCATCGAGTGCAATACATATCCGCAACAAAATACATAATCAATGAGGCTTTAAATGGCCTCTAGAGTTTGAAAACAATGCTCTAAGCTATGGGGTCACTGGACTACTACAAGTCTACATATCAGTGATCAACAACATGATCACTTCTCATCATGATCAAACTCATCACCACTACTAGACAAGAGATCATCAACATGAGCTACATAAATAATATGCCTCTGAGTTTGAGGACTCCTAAAACTCCTCTACAACTTTAGTAGTAGTAGCAAAAATAGACATCAAAACTACAAATCACTGATCAACATGGTCACTCATGAAACTCATCATTGATTCAACGCTACTAGAAATACATAAACATCATCAATAAGAGATACATGAACATCATCTATCTCAAAGTCTTCAGACTTTGATTGCTCAACCTTATAACATGACAGAAATTGAAAAGGTTTAACATGCCTGACCAATGATTTTGGTTTGAGTGAAGGGTTCATCTCCTCGACCTTATAATGTGGTAGGAAAAGATTAGCATGCCCAACCAGTTGTTTTCCTTTGAGTGAAGGGTGCATTCTTGTTAAGGCCATGGTAGAGGAGTTCAACAATCAGTACCACCAACATCAACAAAGTTCAACAATCAATGCCACCACGATCAAGGTTCTTAAAGGGCTTCATGCTCTTGATCAAATTCCAATCTCATACCCTCACGCATGATAGAATCAAATGGAAACATTGCAAACCCCCAAACCATGAAATGCTGAAAACCATTAAGTCTGCTGAATTTTGAGTGAAATCTAAAATTCTAGTTTCTCCATATGAAATCCAATGAGGTTGAAACCACTCTCAAACATCCCGAGTCATTTCATGGTAATGTTAAAAATTTTAAGTAAAAGGAAGAAAATGAAAATTAAAGGAAATGTCACTTTTACTTTAAGAATTTAACACTACCATTAATTGCCAACATTGTTAGGGTTGAGATGTGTCAGGAAAATGAGAGGGTAGGCATGTTTTTCTTGGAGGGACTATTTTTGGAGGAAAACAACCCCAAATTTCCCTCAAAACAGCTTCAAAAATCACAAAATGCATGTTGTGGGGGTTATAGTTGCCCTGGCAATAAACCGACTGATTTAGGACAAAACCAGCCGGTTTGACCACAAACCGACTGGTTCCGTCCTAAACCGGTTGGTTCCGTCCTAAACCGGCCGGTTAGGACTGGTTAGGGCAAAAAAAAGGCAAAATGAGGAGGTAAACCGGGTTTTTAAGCCGATTTGACCCTATGGGCTTGCTAATCGGCCGGTTTTAAAACATTGTTAATATCACGCGAATTTGAGGATGAAAGCACCCTGCTACCAATCTCTCTTCCCATACTAGATTGGATTGAAGAAGGCTGCAAGGAATCGTTTTCACACCCCTCTCTCTCCCAACTCATTAATAACTTGAGAGCAGATCTTAATTCCTCAATTGGCTACTCTTGGAAGGATGAGATACTTCGCTACAAGGATAGAGTAGTTATACCACCAACATCCACCATCAAAACGCGCATTTTGGCAGAGTTGCACTCATCTCCCACTGCAGGCCATGTAGGCTTTCAGAAGACTTATGCTCGCACTCGTCGTTCTTTCTTTTGGACAGGCATGAAAACTAACATTCTTATAGCTGAATGTGATGTGTGTCAACGCCACAAAGGAGAAACAGTCAAGTCACCAGGCACCTTACAACCATTGCCCATCCCTGCCTCAATCTGGACGGATGTTTCTATGGATTTCATTACTGGTCTTCCGAAGTCAGGCAACAAATCAGTCATCATGGTGGTTGTGAACAGACTTTCTAAATACGCTCATTTTTGCGCTCTACCCCACCCATTTACCCCCACTTTGGTGGCTCAAGCTTTCATGGACCAGATCTTCAAACCGCATGGCATGCCCACTTCCATTGTGTCTGATCGTGACCGGACTTTCACCAGTAACTTTTGGCAAGAACTTTTCAAGCTACAAGGCACCCAACTCCAACCGTACTTCCTATCATCCCCAAACTAATGGTCAAACTGAAGCAGTCAACAAATGTTTGGAGACATACCTAAGGTGCTTCACTTCAGAAAAGCAACATCGATGGGTACAATGGCTACCTCTAGTTGAATGATGGTATAATACTAACTATCATGCAGCCACCAAGATGAATCCATATGAAGCAGTGTATGGCCAACTCCCACCTTCACCTACTTCTTACATCCCTAGATGCTCTAAGGTGCAAGCAATGGATCAACTCCTACAGAACCGTGCAGCCATGCTAACCCCTCTCAAAGATAATCTCCATCAAGCTTAGAATCGCATGAAGCAACAGTCAAACCAACATCGTTCACAGTGCACATTTCAAGAAGGGGATCAGGTATTCCTGCGGCTGCAACCATATAAGAAAACATCACTCAAAGAAAAGGGCTGCCAAAAATTAGCTCCAAAATTCTAGGGACCTTATCAAATACTTCAACGCATTGGAGCAATAGCCTACAAGCTAGCCTTGCCACAAACTTCAAAAATCTATCTAGTCTTCCATGTATCATGCCTCAAGAAAGTGGCGGGGAACAATCGCAGAATTCAAATCAGTGTTCCTGAATTGGATGAAGAAGGTTCACTCTGGCTCCAACCTAAACAGGTCCATGATACGCGAGAACGACATCTGAGCGGTCGCACAATCAAGGAAGTCCTCGTCAAGTGAAAAGACACCTCTCCAGAAGATGCGACCTGGGAACCAGCCACTATTCTTCAACAATTTCCGCAGCTTCAGCCTTAAGGACAAGGCTGCTTTTTATGGGGAAGGGCATGTTAGCGTCCAACCCTAACCCCTTTATTTATGTAATAGGGTCGAGTCATAGTTATAGTTAGAGAGTCAATAAAGCCCGTATTAATAATTGTAAGTGGTTGACCCACATTTAAAAAAGGGACCATAGTTAGTTGCAAACAGGCCATGGTATTAGATAGATGGTATTAGAGAACCATGGTAATGACTCATGGTATTGTATGTATGGATCGTATATAAAGGATAGACTATAGAGACTCCCCATTGAGGAATATCGAGTCTTATTTTGTAATCGAGCTCTGCTCTGCTGGAGGTTGCCCCCTCGAAGAGGCAAGTGATCATTGCTTTCATCTCAGAATAATAAAATACTTGCTATTTTTCTCATTTTGTTCTGTGTCTTGAGTTGTATTTCTTCACATATTTGGTATTCTGGAATTTCTCGTAGGCCAAGAGCATAACACCCAAACCAAGACACAAGTTCCCTTTCATGCTTTTCGTTTACTCTTTCTCGGTTCCTTCTACTTCAGATTTTGCACCATATGTGATGACACCCAACTGTGATTACTGTGTTTGTCAAGGATGTCAAACTTCTCCTTCAAGAGTAACACTGAATCCTGAAGACATACTATTGAACCATAGTTGTTGCCCTTTTGAGATACCACCAAGATCTTCTTCCTTGTAACAACAATGAGATTTTGTCACACTCTTGTGACCTTCCTCTTGTACAACACCGAACAAAAGAAACCCTTGTCACTATAATATGAACTCGTTTCCCTTCTAGTCATTGTAATATATTCATTCGTACTTAGAGAGATATCCGAAACTTTTGATGACTAAGATCAGCCCTAAACAGAACCTTACTGTCCCTTCATCTCTTCCTCGTGGTTCCTTCCAACCGAACTTGTCACTGTACTAATGATCCGAACTTATCTCTGTTCTTCCCATCCGAAAAACTCAAAGATGTATGCGAAATTCTCTCACTGTGGAATAGGTCGAGGTTGCTATATATAGTAGTTTGTCTGTATATATAAGCCGACTTGTGCATGTGAATAGATGTGTCTCCATAAGGTAAGGCCGACATGAGATCTTCACTTCGTTTAGAGGCCGACTTGAAGAGAGGGACCTATGCTTGTCATTGGGTGGCTTTATAGACATATATATATTTGACACATGCTCAAGAAGAGCTCTTCATACATGACATTAATTCCTAAAGGCTCACAATGGGAGCCATCCAAAAATAAAACTCTTACTCATGAAACCCATGGAGCAAGGCATTGCAAAGATAATTTTATTCTCTTTTTTCATCATTTACAAAGATCATAATTACATGTCATTATGAAGACTGAACTTAGTTACACTTTTCAACAAAAAGTACCCTCTTTGAGTCGTTGAATTGGGCCTATACTACCTTATCGTCCCGATTGTTTATGCATTCCCAGAGTTTGTGTCTTGGCTTATGGCCACCTACATCAAGGAGAAAAAATGTTGAATTTCATTCACAGGGAGAAGATTCTAGAAGTCACCCCAGAATTGGTCCAGAACGCCTTCATCTACCCGAAATCCCCTAACATAGAGAAATTCAATGAGACCACCCTCATTTCTAGTTATAATGGAATCTCAGTTGCAAAAAGACAAGCGTTATTCCAGCAATTTTCAGCTCTACATGCCCAATTGTCCACAAATTCAGAGACATTCCCCATTTCTTTGTTTTCAAAAGTTGTGCAACCCATTTTAGCCATAATTTTGCTAATATTAGGTGAGGATGACACTGTCAATGTCATTAAAGCAACTTTAGGGTTCTTGCTCTCAATGATGAAACCTAACACCATTCTTGACATCTCTTCATTTCTTGTTGAAGCCATAAAGTTTCAATTTAACCATTTTACCTTACCTCCTATTTCAGATACTACTTGATACTGGTTTATCTATTCCTGTACACTCATGTAGAGGAATTTGACTACCTAGGCCTCAGCATTATAGACTCCAACAAACAGAGAAAATTTGTAATTGATTGGGATAGTGCTTTGAACAAGAAACCCAATGAAGGCTCCAAGGAGTTGATTATCGAACTGGGGGTAGACCCAAATGATAAAGTTGCCATAGATGCCATTATTCAAGGCTCACCATCTAAGATCCAATCATTGAGGCAGCAGTTTAAGATGCCTACATCAAAACATGTGCAGACGAAGGAGTTGGCCAGGTAGAAAGTGAGAAGGAAATCTTGGCCAAAGAGTTGATAGAGAGAAATAATGAGGTGGTGATCCTCAGATTGAAAGTTACAGAGCTTCAACAGAGAATTGATTATCACATTTGTGTTGTGATAGTGCCAAACAATCCATAGAACCCCACAGAACAGTTGACCAAGTCTCTCATTGATTTGTAGTTGTCAGAGAGCGAGCTCAAGAAGATAGAAATTAACCTGGACAATACCAAGTACCAGCGCACGAACAAGGAGAAGCAACTCGAGAAAATCAAAGAGTGTGGAGCAGACCAACAATAAATTACTAGTTGCACAGGATGAAATCAAAGATCTGAAGTTGAAAGGCAACATGTCCCTTATTGAAGCTACGCAAATAATATGGGATGACATTATTTTTAAGATGAAGAACATATGGGAGCACATGAAATTTGCTGCAGAACAAAAAGTTGCAGTCAAGACCACTAAATTCTCCATCCTGTCATCCAAGAATGAAGATGCTAAAAATTCCAGGACTGCAAAAAAAATCATCAGATACCTCAATGAGAAATCAGTTGATGACCTGAGGGCAATGGATATCATGGACAGAACAAGGGTAATTATGGAGGTTGCCAAAAAGACTTAGAAAAAAGCAGCAAGGGATAGAGCTGAGGAATGTGTGAATGATTTGGCTAAGCTGGTAGCTGCATTTAATTCAAATTTTGATCAAAGATCTAGAGCAGGGTTGCCTAGTTGTTGGGACTTTCAAGGGAACCTGCTACCATGGGAATAGTATGAGCAGTCGTTGGTTGAGGCCAGGAGTAAGGTGGATTCATCACGTGAAAAGATTGCCACTCTCAAGGGCAGAACCATAGTGAATTATTTACAGAGAGATTTTCAATTACTATGGTTGGTGAAAACCTTGTTTGTTGTCAGGCCTAATCACACTGAACTTACAAATTTGAGGGTGGCCTACAACACTCTTATTCAAACTCCTACACCAGATCCAGTATATGGCAGAAATGTGACCAGCTTGTTAATCGACCACAAGTCCGAACAGTGGGACGTAGGTCCACCTCAAGAGATCAAAGCAGTCAACAGTGAAGATATTTTGATTAGGCCAACATGGCACATTCATCTCATTTCTGTGATTTTGTAAATATTTCATTTTCAAGAAGGGAATCAAGTCTGTTATGTAATAATTAGGACAATTGGACTAGCTACACGCTCGCACCGCTGAGTAGTTTAGACAGTTTTAGCATTCCAAGATATTTTTGTAAATTGTTCTAGTTTTGATTCTCCCTATAAAAGGGAAGAAAGACTCATTAGTAAGTGTTCGATTTTTCTGTTCCACAGGTTGTAATTGTTCTGCAAGTTTTACACTTATGAGTTGTATATCATTCTTGAAGATTATTGAAGAAATTTTCTAGTGATTCTAAGCATTGAAATGTGTTTTTCTTCTTCAGAAAGTATGTAATTGTAGCTGCAGAATTCAATCTCAAATAGCATATTTACCTATGTTATGTTATGGCAAATGGTACATGTGATAAGTTGGATTGAAAGCCTTAAAATGTGCTCCATGATTTCTGTAATTCGTTCCTTAGTCTTTTCATGATTCTACTGGAATTTGGTGTATAGGACTCCATGATTAGCCCTCTACACTGGGTCTCTTTTCTTATGTGTTAAAATTGGCAACTAGGGCCAAACTCCATGTGGGTCATCTTATTTATGGCAGCTAATATTTTTCTTGGATCTTTCTCATCAAGAGGTGTAGGATTGATCTAAAGATCATCTGATTCTGATAAGTATTCATGGAGTTATAAATTTATTTGTGTTATAAGAAAATTCGTCAAGGTCGGCCAACAACCAAATAAACCCCACATGTGCTCAACGTTTTAGTATAAAAGGAGATGGCTTGAGAGTCATTTCTCACACACTTCTAGCTTGATTTCTCTCCACTTGTCTTGGGTTTTAGTGGAAGAGAAATCTAGGAGTGGAAGCCCTAGACGTTGGTGAAAAGAAGACTAAGGGCGTTGCCCGAGAGGAGATGCCCTAGCCCTAGACGTTGTCAAAGAAGAAGTCAAAAACGTTGTCAAGGAAGCATGCCCTAGCCGCAGTCTTGGAGGAATCTTATCACAGCTAAGAGAGGCCCTAACGATGTCCAAAAGGCAACCCTAGAAGCAGTCTAAGAGAGGCCCTAACATTGTCCAAAAGGCAGCGCTAGATGCAGTCTAAGAGCAGCCCTAAACGATGTCCAAAAGGCAGCCCTAGAAGCAGTCTAAGAGTAGCCCTAAACGCAGTCTAAAAGGGCAGCCGTAAACGTTGTCTAAACGCAGCCTTAACGCAATCTACAGGGAGCCCTAACACAAACCTACAGTGCCCTAGATGCAAACCTAATACGGCTGAAAAGGTGGGTTGTAGGTGACCCTCAAAACAGGGACAGCATGAGAGTTTGAGGAATTAAACATGCCCAAGACAACAATGCTAATAAATGGGACAGCTGGGCTACATGGTGCTGCTAAGACACATGGGGCAGCAGCAGGTATGGCAAGGCTAAGGGGACAGCAGCAAGGTATAGCATGATAGTTAGGGACAACAACTACACCTATATATCTAGGCAGTAGTGATGGGACAACAACATACAATGATGGGACAGCAATGACATTGATGGGACAGCAGCATACTATGATGGGACAGCAAAACAATGGGACAGCAAGCTAACATGGAATGGCTATGTCACTAATAGTGGGACAACAGTATGTCACATAGGACAACAGTGGCTAGCATGGTGCAACAATGGCACATGGGATAGCAGTGCAACATAAGGTGCAGCAGTATGATGTGTACAACATGGTCATGAGGTCCAACATTGTGATGATGGGTGCAGTATGGTGCAGAATGGTGAGGTGCAACATGATGACGAGATGCAGCACAATGATAGGTGAAGGAGTCACCTTGGAGAATCAGTTGAAGCAGCGTGTCTTCAACTGATCTCATGTATCATCTTCTTAGAGATTATCTATGCTCTTATCTAGATAAGTCAAATGTTGACTTCTGTTGTAACTGTATCTCTCTCCTCTCTCTGCTCACTATTGAGAACATATAAGAGAATGATCAAGAGAGTTTCCCCATGGGTTTTATCCCTGGGTGCACCATATCTTTGCCTCTTGTCTTGGTTGTCTTTTGCGATTTTATTTTGTTCTATCTGCAGTTTACTTAACGGCTGATGTGATTGCTAATCTGGAAAAGATATTGAGCTAACTGTGAAAAATGAAATAAATTGCTCTAAGCATAGAACATACCTAAAATTAACATGGTATCAGAGGTGAGGTGAAGACAAAGCCCAAGCAAGAGTGAAAAAGCAATCACCGAAGATAGTTGGGAAAGGACAAGGGGATCAGTGGATTCGTCATCTCTCTTCAAATTCACCAAGGGTGAAATCGAAGCAGAGAATATTATCAGAATGGCACAACGAAAACTTCTGATGGCCTACCTAAAGATCACTTCAATGGGAAGTCCAGATCTAAGGGTGGAAGGAAAAGCAAATGCCTTGTTTGTAATAAGTTGAACCATTATGCAAAGGAGTGTCTGAATGGTAGGGACACATCACTTGATGATGATAACAATCATTCCAAGGACATCTTCAATGTTCGAAGCAATGATAGGTAATGCAAATTGTGAAGAAAAAAAGTCGACTCTTCAAGAAAGCAAGGAACCCAAGGTATGAAGAATCAAATGTTGTTTCTGATAAGATAAAGAAGCGTTATCTTGTATTGGCCCTCTCCTTCAGATTCTGTGGGAATTTGACTTATTGATTGTAGTGCTTCAAGGCACTTCATTGGATAAAAGGGTGATCTCTCTAATTTAGTAGAGATGGAAACAATCGTGGGATTATACTTGGAGTTGATGCCACCTATCCCGGAAAGGGTGTAGGGAATGTTACCCCTCGATTGAATGGGGGTAACTCGATTCATTTACGAGAAACTCTTTATGTACCTGATCACAAGAAGAACCTGGTGTCCATTTCGGAAATGGAAATCAAAGGTTTCAAGGTGGCATTCATCGATGGAAAGGTATGTGTTTGAAAATGAAATTTTCAAAGATGCTTTTACTCATGGTTCAGGGTTGGCAATTTGTATCAAGTTGCAGGAAGTCCATTGGGGACCATGTCAGTTGACACATCTCATCTACTGTATGGGGCCCTACTCGATATGAGTCAGAAGGTGACAGGGATGCCTGAATTCAAATAGAGCATGAAGGTACATGTCTGAGATGTACCGAAGGAAAATCTTACAAGGGGATGATTCCCCTCATGTAGCAGGTCCACAAATTTGGAACAACCCGAGGGGTTTGAGATTCATGATCAGGAATCTCATGTATGCAGGTGGAAGAAAGCCCTCTATGAATTGAAGCAAAACACCCTAGGTGTAATATGAGAGGATTGATCGCCATCTGATGAAGCTGAGATTCACTAGGAGTGAAGTCGATCCAAACCATTGCTTGAAGGTTGTGGATAATAGACCTCTCATACTGGCACCTTATGAGGACGACCTCTTTCTGACAAGTGCAGACCCTCTCATTTGCATAAGTAAGAGGGAGTTGGATTCCGGATGTGCAATGGTAAACTACAAGCCCGTGACTACCTCAAGGATCTTAACTTTCAAAAGTTATATGGTAGTGATGCCGGACCAGATTTGGGAAATGCCTTTGAGTTTCATAAACTCATTCGCGTTGATGTTCTTGGTGAACTTCCATCTGGACATATGTTTTGCAATTAGCATGATGAGCTCATATATGGTTGAGCCTCACTATATTGGTGCCAAGAATCTTCTTAGATATCTTCGGGGCACAATCTCTCATGGATTGAGATACACTGCCGGAAATATGAAGTTGCATGATTATTAGAATGTTGACTGGGCAGGCAGTGTGGAGGATCATCAAAGCACTTCTCAGTGCTGGTTCTCGTTGGGTTTTGCTTCGATATCCTGGATGAGAAGGAAGCAGAAGTCGGTTGCTATAAGCACCACTGAGACCGAATACATAACTATGAGTATGATCTCATGTGAAGCTGCCTGGTTGAGGAAACTCTTCAGCGCGTTGTTTGTACACATGATGAATACCACTATGATTCTCTATGACAACCAGGGGGGATTTGATTGTTGAGGAATCCTGTATTCGATGATTGCTCTAGCAGAGAGACATCAGATACTACCTTATCTGGGATATGGTACATCAACGAGCGAGGAGGTACAGGTTGCAGACATTTTGTCAAAGCCCGGGGGAAAGGTCAAATCTGTGACTTTCCCGAACGACTTGGAATCGTTGAGAGACCTTCTTATAAGGGTCCTGCATGTTGCATGCACTGAGCTCTGGGAGCTCCAGGGGGCTTGGGGTACTTACTGGAGCAACACACGACCATAAGGCAACTCACCCTCCCCTAATAGTGCGTTGTGTACAGGGTGAATGGCTTAGCCTTCCCTTGTGATACCCCGAGGTGACTTAGGGACAGGATGAATGGTTCTCCTGTCGAGGCATCCTACCCATGCAGTCTGGGACTCACTGGAAGTACCTCTCATCTGGCCAATGAGCAGGGAAATGGGGTTACGGACCATAGTAGTACTATCAATGGACGCATCGTTGTATCTACCGTACTCCCTATGCTAGGATGACCTCCATTGATCTGAGATCAATGAAACTGATCTAGGATCACTATGAGTGGTTTGAGACACTCTCTTGTGATATTGATTGAGACACTCTCTTGTGATATTGATCTGCGATCAATAAAACTGACTTCAGGTCAATAAGAGTGATATGACTCACTCTCTTGGAACTGATTTGGGATCAGTAAGAGTGGTATGACACACTCTCTTCATATGAAACTGAATTTGGGTCAATATAGAATGGCATGAGACATTCTCGATCAATTCATCTTCTTCATAGTTCAATAGAGCAAAGCAAAGTAGAGCATAGTAGAGCAGTGCAGGGCACTGATGGCAGAGATAGTACAATCAGATAGATGGATCAGCGGATGGAGTTCTCCCTAGTTGAGAGGGAGTGTTAAAATTGGCAACTAGGGCCAAAATCCATGTTGGTCATCTTATTTATGGCAGCTGATATTTTTCTTGGATCTCTCTCATCAAGAGGTGTAGGATTGATCTAAAGATCATCCGATTCCAATAAGTATTCATGGAGTTAGGAATTTATTTGTGTTATAAGACAATTTGTCAAGGTCGGCCAACAACCAAATAAACCCCACATGTGCTCAACATTTTAGTATAAAAGGAGATGACTTGAGAGTCATTTCTCACACACACTTCTATCTTGATTTCTCTCCACTTGTCTTGGGTTTTAGTGGAGAGAAACTAGGAGTAAAGCCCTAGACGTTGGGGAAAGAAGATAAGGGAGCTGAACACATTTTTCAAGGTCGCAGCAACCAAATAAACCCACATGTGCTCAACGTTTAGTATAAAAGAGATACTTGAGAGTCATTTTCACACACACTTCTATCTTGATTTCTCTCCACTTGTCTTGGGTTTTAGTGGAAGAGAAACCTAGGAGTGGAAGCCCTAGACATTGGAGGAAAGAACACTAAGGGAGCTGCACTAGAGGAGATGCCCTAGCCCTAAACATTGTTAAAGAAGAAGTCAAAAACGTTGTCAAGGAAGCATGCCCTAGCCGCAGTCTTGGAGGAATCTTATCACAGCTAAGAGAGGCCCTAACGATGTCCAAAAGGCAGCCCTAGACGCAATTTAAGAGAGGCCCTAACGTTGTCCAAAAGTCAGCCCTAGACGTAGTCTAAGAGCGGCCCTAAACGTTGTCCAAAAGGCAGCCCTAGAAGTAGTCTAAGAGCAGCCCTAAACGCAGTCTAAAGGGCATCCCTAAACGTTGTCTAAAGGAAGCCCTAACGCAGTCTAAAGGGAGCCCTAACGCTAACCTACGGTGCCCTAGATGCAGGCCTAATACAGCTGAAAAGGTGGGCTGTAGGTGACCCTCAAAATAGGGACAACATGAGAGTTTGAGGACTCAAACATGCCCAGGACAGCAATGCTAATAAATGGGACAGCTAGGCTACATGGTGTTGCTAAGACACATGGGACAGCAGCAGGTATGGCAAGGCTAAGGGGACAACAGCAAGGTATAGCATGACTGTTAAGGACAGCAGCTACACCTATATATCTAGGCAGCAGTGATGGGACAACAGCATACTATGATGGGACAGCAATGATATTGATGGGACAATAGCATACTATGATGGGACAGCAATGATATTGATGGGACAACAGCATACTATGATGGGACAACAATGACATTGATGGGACATCAGCATACTATGATGGGACAACAATGACATTGATGGGACAGCAGCATACTATGATGGGACAACAGCAAAACAATGGGACAGCAAGCTAACATGGAATGGTCGTCAGTAATAGTGGGACAGCAGTATGCCACAAAGGACAACAGTGGCTAGCATGGTGCAACAATGGCACATGGGACAGCAATGCAGCATAAGGTGCAGCAGTATGATGTGTACAGCATGGTCATGAGGTCCAACATTGTGATGATGGGCGCAGCGTGGTGCAGCACGGTGAGGTGCAGCATAATGATAGGTGAAGGAGTCACCTTGGAGAATCAGTTGAAGCAGCATGTCTTCATCTGATCTCATGTATCATCTTCTTAGAGATGATTTATGTTCTTATCTAGATAAGTCAAAATGTTGACTTCTGTTGTAAATGTACTATCTCTCTCTCTCTCTGCTGAACTATTGAAGAACATATAAGAAGAATCGATCAAGGGTTTCCCCACATTGGGGTTTGTCCCTGGCTAGCGCCACATCTTGTGTCCTCTTGTCTTAGCTTGTCTTCTGCTATTTATGTTTATGTTCTATCTGCAGTTTACTTTAATGCTAATGTGATTGCTAATCTAGAAAAGATATTGAGCTAACTATGAAAATTGAAATAAATTGCTCTAAGCATAGAACATACCTAAAATTAACATTATATTTACTCTCTCACCTATACTACAACAATCAATAAACTGCACTCTTTGTGTGTAGGCCACCAGATTTGGGCATTAACTCTTTGGAATGACATATTGTTTGTGTACAAGTTGAATATGCCTTTGATTATGGTAATTGAACCAGATTTGGTCAATTTATATCTAATCCTTGAGCATAACAGACCTATCCCTAAAGACACATTAAGATGTCCTAGGCACTGACTTCTCCTCAACCCAGGGGTTGTCTCTAAGAACCACAACAACTAGGAAATTTTTCTAAGGGAAAATGTATTAATTAGATTATTAACCAATTTAAAAAAAAAAAATTAAAAAATTTCCTAAGTCTAACTTAGGAAAATAAATTAATTAATCAATATTAATTGAGACAAGACGATTTCTCTCTAGTGACTTCTAGAAAAGGTACTTGATAGAGTCAATATGATCTTAGCCATCAATCGGGATTAGATCCTGGTCGTTGACATCTCAACGAGAGATTATAAGAGGAAATCGATGGGCATCTTGGAGATCATTGAGTTGAGGCACAGTGGTAGCATGAGGTTTGACACTAGTGAGGGTTTCAGCAGTGATTAAGCGAGAAGAAATTTTCCAGAGCATATTATTCATCTCAGAGACTTCCAACTTCTAAGTTTCAGAAGGAGGTTTTGCAACGCTGAATTATTCTGCAGAGGGTTGACTTTTCTCCAGTGATGCGAATTACTAGAGAGAGGTTGATTTGCCAGTGGAGGCTGAGTTATTTCTATATGAGTGTGTTTCCAGTGGAAGCTGAATTTCTCCAGACCGTGCATGTGGGCTGAGTATGTGTCGTACAGGAAGGTCGAGTTGCTTCCAAAGGGCCAAGTAGATTCCAAAGGGTCTAATTTATCTGCAAACGTGAAGATTGATTTTTGTCGGAGCTTTGCCCTTTTACGGCAAGCAATTGTAATATCTACCAATTACAGATTTGTTGAAGGAATAATAAAACCCTCATTTGCAGAACTAGTTTTCCCACATTGGGGTTTTTCCAAGGACATTTGTCCAAAAACATCAGTGTCCATTTTATGTGTGTGGTTTTCTCAATTTCTATGAATTTTTAATTGGTCAATGTTGCAATAGTGTTTTTATTCAATATTTACTGTAAATAATTTTTGTTGAGGCATAATCATTAAAAGATAGGAGAACAATTACCAAATAGTTGCAATAAGTCTAGAGAGTTAGATCTGGGAAATTTCACACAAAGGACATGGTAAGTAGGTTTGGACAAACAAATTCTTGAAGGACTCCGACTGAAGGACAAGGCCTAGTAGTGGACAATGACTCAGAAAGACAGCAAAGGAGGACAAGAGGTGGACAACATGGGATAGATTAGGATGCACATCCTACAAGACTTTCGTCAAGCAATATCCAAGGGAGTCCAACAGATGATAGACCCAACACATAGAGAAAAGGACATGGATGGGGCCTAGACAAGACACACTCAAGAAAAAGAACGTTGCACATAACATGTGGCTAGAGTGGACAAATTATGATTAAGCACCAATATAATGATTAGACGCGAGATGACATAGTGGGAAGGCTACCAGACATTTCAAGGTCAGATGATGTTGTATGTGTAATTTTCCTAGTCATCTAAGTTGACTTGGTCTTATGTATCCACGTGTTCTTGTAATGAATGTGTCGACCTTGAATGGTTGAGACTAACACGCGTCTTAGTGACAATTGCAGTAAATCGACTAATAGTGGTGTGTCTTTATAATGGTAATTCAAGTAGGCAAGTGGTTATTGTAAGTTGTCTATCCTGATGACTATGGTTGTGAGTTGACTAGTGGTTTATCTAAATGGCAATGATTGTTAGTCAACTCGTGGTCAATCTTAATGACAATAATTGTGAGTACTTGGTTGGAGTGTCCTATTTGTAGTAGAATGATGATGGCCTTTTAGTACTTCATTTCCCATTTCTTTGGTTGGTGAGCTTAAACGCCACCTTTGATTAGTTCATTTCCCCACTTGGACAACTTTGTGCCTCTTCATAAAATGTGCGGCATTTGGAAGTTTTTTGGGGGATGAGAAAGGGTTCTAGCATCATTTGTATTGCCTCATACAAGTTAAACATGATGTCTCTGTGACAATATGAGGTGTCTAGATGTTAAGGCCCAATGGAAGTGCTAGAGTATAGTAGGCTCGACACAAGGAACTACTACACGAGCAGGACTCAACATGAACATGCAATTGAGTGTGATGTTCATCATATGACCTATTGTTGTAATGGACAATTGTTGGTAATACACATTATAGGTTAACACTAGGTTTTCTCTTATTACTTACGTTCCCACTATAAATTGTTTCTAATGTGTGGTAGGTGATTGTTGTTTATCCTTTGTTCAAGTTATTGTTACTTTAGTTGCAAGTACTAAACAAATTCTTACAATTTGACATGTTGAGTGTCAAGATAGTTGAAGCATTTATCTATCATTGAGAGGCACTGTGATTCTATTGAATTACAACTATCCACAATTGTTCTCTCTCTCTTTTCATTCCAATGTTGGTGCTACATTTACTTTTAGCATCTAACAAGTATACGATGGAAATAAAGTTATTTGGTGTTTGAATGAGCATAGTTTTATGTTGTACAAACTAATATTGTGGATTTTCCCTAAAATGGAAAATCTTATGATTTTTTCGTATTAAATTTTAACTATTTAATAGTTTATAGGATTTTTAATATTTGCACTATTACTTAATTTTACATCCAATTGTACCATCAAAAGTTGATTTTGTTGAGTTGTTATCAATTTTGAGTTACACAACTCTCCCTAAGAGTTCCCCGAGAATAATCCAAAAATCTTTTTCCCGAGTTCCCTACCACCAACAAAAGAGGAATATCCCTTTTTATTTTTGGGGGATTTTATCATATTGAAGTTCCAACAAACAAACCATTGGACTTTTGGAAGTTCATTAACCACCAACCTCCAAAACAACTTGAGATTGCATTATTGGAGATGTAGCAAATGATTAGGCTGGGAAGATGATTGCCTAACTTGAGCATAACACCTACTATACCCTTAAAGGGGTTAAAACCCGAATTTGTTACATAAGAAAGAAAACGTGGGGAGATTAAGACGATTGTGCCGCCCCTTCCTCCATGTGTAATGACAAAGTACGTAGCACCAAGCCAAATAAAAGCTAGGATATTTGTTTGTTTAATCTCTTGAAGACAAACGATATGCATTATGTATCCTATTTACTTAGTCTTTAATTCTTCTAACTATAGGTACGTAGCACCAACCAAATAAAAGCTAGGATATCTGTTTGTTTAATCTCTTGAAGACAAAGAATATGTATCCTATTTAGTTAGTCTTTAATTCTTCTAACTATGTTCCTGGACATATCATGAAAGAGCTTTGATGTTAAAATAATTGTGAGAGTTCCTGCATGCACCTCTACCCATTTTACATTATCCAAATAATCACAAGGATCCTTGCTTTGCATGGCAATTATTCCACCGGATGGACCGACGGCCCCAAAATTTTCCGGAATAAGGATGGAAAACGGGCTTACCTTCATTGTCATTTCAAGCTGCAAACGCCTAATTATTTAAGCCCACTCTTTTTTGGAGCTTATTGCACAGTTTGGGAAAGTCTTCATACCATTTCCGTAAGACGAAGAGGAAAACTTGTTTTGGTTTTGCTCTTACCTGCCAGACTGCGTTAATTTCTTGCCCACCACAGCCCCGCCATCAACATTGGTCGCAGGAGCTCGTGGGTAACAGGGATAATGTTCAGCGAATAGAGGACAGTCTCTGATCTTGAAATCGGGTCTTCTAGGCATTTGACACGCTGATATATCGGATTGACTAATAATGTAATGGTTTTTGGGGAAATTTTCCTGTTAATTCCAACCAAAATTTGGGAGGGATTTTAAAAAACTTGATCTTTAGTTGTTTAATTTGTAGAAATTGAGTACCAAAAGAAAAATATCATTTTAAACAACAGCAACAAAAAATCACAATATTGCGTGAAATTAACAAAAAAATCACAATATTACATGAAATTGTTGGGCAAAATTCCAGCGAAAAAGTACACTTCCTGTATAAGTTAAGCTGTGCCAAAACTCCTATCTCCAAACTCCATGAATACCATATTTGTGGAGGCTTGAAAGTATGCATTCGCGGTTTAGTTCAATATGAAGGAAGAAAAGAAAGACAAAGGGCATCGCACCTTTTTATTCTTGACAGGTTTGAGGATCTTAATCACGCATGGCTCGTTGGTAATGGAGTTGACGCCCTCAAACACCTCGCTGTATTTACCCCGCCCCACCTTTCTCACCACTTCATAGTCCTCCTGGTCACTGTACCCGGAACTCTAACTCAGAAATATCATCAATGTAAATGTATAGCCAAAGACAAAATAAAATAAAATTTGAAGGTTTTTGTTAGGGTTGGTGTTAAGTTTACCCCCAGTGTAAGGTGAGAGACTCATAGTCCCAGTACTCCTTGGGACGTACCACGTTGACGTCGGGGTACACACGGGATTTGGACATTACACCGGGCCTGCGTATCGATTTCCCGATTCTCTTCGCCAGGTTGAGATTGAGGTTGGCCTCCGCTGATAATTCAAACTTTCTTCTTCTTTCTTCTTCCTCTTCCAACCTTTCCACTTCCCACCAGCGTTTAACAAAGGCTTCAAACTTGGTCAGAGTGGAGGACGACGAAATTGAAACGTTGTTGAGCAATATTGGTAAGAAAGACGATGAATTAGAGAAGCCGATGGGGTTATAGATTACTGGTAAATTTACAGGACTCGGCGGAATGATCGAATAGGGTTGAGTGGTTTTTGTGCTGTGTTGGAAATTCAGAGTGAGGACAGTGGAGAAGAGGAGGATGAGTGCTGAAAGTTTTGTTCCCATCCACTTGCTCCTCTCCTTGAATCTGCTTGTTTATTCCAGGAATACCCGTTGGAAATACCCACAATAACTGTTTCTTTCGGTGAGAATTTATGAAAGATCCACTTGCCCCTCTCCTTGAATCTGCTTGTTTATTCCAGGAATACTCGTTGGAAATACCCACAATAACTGTTTCTTTCGGTGAGAATTTATGAAAGATTCACCACGTTGTGCTGAATTGAGTCGTACCTGAATTGAATTGAAGTTCGCTCGATTAGGTATGTTTGGTCAACGCATCAAAGTACTAAAGTGTTCTAAAATAATGTTAAAGGGGTTAACTTACCACTAGCATTTGTACCTAATGTTGTAAAGGAAACGCCGTAAGGCATAGTGTGTGGAAGAATATTGAAATGTGAATGGGCTTTTTTGAAAGGAAGGGTGGATGATAATGAGTTTGAATTGAGGAAGCCATGTCGAAAACCCTATTCGAGGGTTAAAGTGGCTATGAAATGGAATAAAAGTAGTCATAAATATCCATTGAACTTGTTTAGATACCTTAAAGATTGCCTAGTTGAAGGTGAAGTTAAACAAATGAATTCACGTGAACAACAACTGAGTATCCATATCAATATACAAAATTTTAAGGAGAGGTATGTTAATCTTTTCAAACAACATTCTAATGTATTTGCCTAGAAATATGAAGACCTTAAACCATATCACATTGTGATGAACTGAATCCCTGCTAGGATATATTCCTTATGACGCAAAGAAGCTACAGGTGGTTGATAAGGAGGTGAAAACAAATGCTTAGGCTCATGAAGGAGCTTTGTATTATCCTCCAGCCCACACTGTTCCTATGCCTATTATATTCCATGGCAACATCGTACACAGAGACATCTCTTGCTCATTACTCCCAGTATGGTAACATTGAATAACTCTGCTTGTGTCACAAATCATATAAAAATGGATTTCAGTTAGCTCTGTGGTCCTTGGAGAATAATAATATATACAACTTTCATCCATCATGGCCTCTCAAAAGTCCAATTACTTAGCTAATTGTAGACCTATCTTGAAGCATTCTATATGATGCCACTTTTATTACAGGGATGTAGAAATTAGATTTTAGAATGGGAATTGTGCTTTAGCGTTATTTTCATTCAAGCGGCATTTGTGCCAGTTATGTCTTTTCGACAATTATGGTTATTCTAAATGGTAATGTTGTGTCAAGTAGTATGTGCTAGTATTTTTATTTTTATGATGAAAGTTGCATAATGTCAGTTTAAACAAGCATAATCTGATTTTCATGCTACACTGCAATTTTTTTCATAGGCATTGAATTGTTTTTCTGCAGAGTATCCAGAAGTCTGAATGCCCTAAAGAAATGGAGCCAGCAGACAGGAGGGTTCCAGTACATGTCAATCTGATCAAGAGGGATGAAGACTGTCCTATATGTTTTCATTCCATTGTCCAATTCATGGCGTGCTAGTTTTTCTAAGGTTATGGTGTACATGCATGTGTTGTTATACTAATTGTGAAATGGGGGAATTTAGTTGTTTCATACATTGTTTTTATGATCCTTGCAAAACCAAATCTAGTGGAGAAATCAAACAATGTGCAAAGATACAGTTTGTTGTATTTATCATAAGGCTCACTGTTCAATTCAAACTCTGGTGTGATATGAAGACCTTAAACTATATCACATTGTTATCTAAAACTCTATTGTTAGCTAGGATGGTAATATTGACTAACTTTGCCTGTGTCACAAATCATATAAAAATGGATTTCAGTTAGCTCCGTGGTCCTTGGAAAATAATAATATATACAACTTTCATCCATCATGGCCTCTCAACGGTCCAATTACTTAGCTAATTGCAGACCTATCTTGAAGCATTCTATATGATGCCTCTTTTATTACAGGGATGCAGTAATTAGATTTTAGAATGGGAATTGTGCTTCAACGTTATTTTCATTCAAGCGGCATTTGTGCCAGTTATGTCTTTTGGGCAATTATGGTTATTCTAAATGGTAATGTTGTGTCAAGTAGTATGTGCTAGCATTTTTATTTTTATGATGAAAGTTGCATATTATGTCAGTTTAAACAAGCATAATCTGATTTTCATGCTACACTGCAATTTTTTTTATAGGCATTGAATTGTTTTTCTGCAGAGTATCCAGAAGTCTGAATGCCCTAAAGAATTGGAGCTAGCAGACAGGAGGGTTCTAGTACATGTCAATCTGATCAAGAGGGATGAAGATTGTCCTGTATGTTTTCATTCCATTGCCCAATTCATGGCGTGCTAGTTTTTCTAATGTTATGGTGTTCATGCATGTGTTGTTATACTAATTATGAAATGGGGGAATTTAGTTGTTTCATACATTGTTTTTATGACATTTAAATTCGAGAAAGATCTAATCATTGTCCTGAATATATTGTCTGTGTGTCAAATGTCAGTGGCTTTTCAGCTGTTGAATTTTTTTTATGTTTGCGTAGGTGGTCCAATGCATGTTTTGAATGTAGGGAAGTCTGAAATTATGTTGATTGTCATTCAATGCGCTTAGGAAGTTCTGCTGTTGGAAAGTTTGATTGGGCTGCATTGAATTAAGCAAGGCTGAAACATTATTGTTGACATTGTAGTTGTAGTTGTTCTGCATGTTGTTGAATCTCCTTGCAGGGTTGGTTTCATCGTCCCCATATGCTAAGGAGAGGGTCCTCTTGAGAGAATTGAATTTGTTGTCATTCTCCACTGCTAATTCTTCTCGTTTTGGGACAACTTCATATCGGCAATTGCTATTGTTGTCATTGTTATTGCTGAAATTGTTGTGAGAGAGGTTGGAGGACTGGACTTGAGGTAGTATGTTGTTGTTTCCATTGCCATCCATGGCTTCATCGTTTAAAAAACCATCTATGAAAGGATCGTCAATCTCCAACAACCCACTGAAAGTGGCAATTTTGGGCAGTTACAGTTTGTTTTGCTGATCAATATCAGGCAAAGAAGCCATCACTTCATCTGCACTTGGTGATTCATCTCGTTCTACCCCTTGTACTCTCTGAGAATTACCATTTTTCTTGTAAATTCGGCACAACACCCAATCATCAAGTTGGAGAACAGAAGTGCCATCAAAATCAACAATGCCAATTTTAGTTGAATGAATCAATTCCTATTCATAAAGAATCAAAACACAAGAACTGTGAAAGGAAAATCATTCATACTAATCAATATTCAAGAAAACGTCACTTTATAGGGTGTGTTATTTGTATTTACACAATTGATTTTTTTATTCAATCAACTATGTTATTCTTTGTGCTTTCGCTGTGTTCCTTCATCACCACCATCATTGGAAAATTCATTTCCCTCTTGAAGTATGAAACGAGTAGCAATTCCCAATGATCTCACACTACCACCACAAAGAAGCTAGCAATCCTGATATACAAATCAAACCAGCCATCCTATTAAGCAATCCATGTAGTTCTCAATCTATAGCTTTAATAACCCAAAACTCAAATCTTTTATATCTAATATGCACAAAAAATTTCACATTAATATGTTTGGATCTCATTCTAAGATCTTTACAAATCTGATACAGAGGTAAACCAGATTTTTCATACTATGACAAGCAATATTAGCAAGACTTGGAGTCTCTCTTATGTAATGTCTCCTCCTTATTTGATAGAGTTGAAGTTGTATGAGCATCGACTGCACTGAAGGGATCATCCAATAGATAAATGTCAATTCATTTCCCCATGTTGCTCCCAGTTTTCCCAAAAAACGTCGTTTAGGGCCTCAAAACGGCTTCGGAAGTTCAGTTCCCAAAAAACTGCTAAAACTAGTAAATTGTGCTACAATTAAGGAAATTGAAAAACTGAAAGAGACAGTTGTGGGGGTCCAAGTGGGATAGGTGGGTGGCCACCAACATCCGCCTGGATCATTCCTCCCCCCTTAGGAAGCAATGGTCCCCATTGGTTGAGTTCCTCCATGAGATGCGGAAACTTCTACTGAACCTGGTCCCTGGTGAGCTGTTTTGTAACCGTTGTTGTGTCCAGTAATGGTGGGAAGCATGGTCGACGACGGTCCACATTGAAAACTTGGTGCAAGCGAAGGAATGGGGGAATGATGTGCTCCAAAGAATTATTTCCCACAACCTTGGTAATGGTGTAAGGTCGGAGCTTTTGATGGGCTCTTGTAAGGCACTATTTCTGCACATGCAACCAGACTTTGTTGCCCACCTGAAACTTGTGTGGTACCCCTATGGGTGAGGAGAAGTTCTTCCTATGTTCTTTCATGACCATATCCCTCTGTTGTTGCTATTGTGTTGAGGAACCCTTCGCGGGGGTCATGGATGTGGTGACGATCTTCGCCTTAATTTCGGAGCAAACCAGACAGAAAATGAATTTCCTAGTCTGGGAGATGAGCTTGATGCCTTTCTTAGCAGTGATCAAAGAGGTGGTGGTAGGTCGGGATACCTCCTGCATCCCGTATAATGAATTACCCAAAGAAATAATAATAGCGCGAGGCCTTGACTCATACACAGCATGTCACCTCCATAAGTATGGTTGGCCTAATAGTACGTCACAAACATTAAGAGGTGCAACATTACACAATACCTCATATGTGAAGGGTTTGATGTTGTAGGGAAGGTGACACTGCTGGTGGAATCGGAGACCTCATCCTTGGTGAAGCCACATGATACTATACGGTTGTGGGTGTGGTATAGTTGATAGGCCCAACCGCTTCACGACCTCTGCTAAAATGAAGTTCTTTTGGCTCCCACTGTCAACAATGAATTGTAGTGGTGAACCCTTCACCCACATCTGTCAGTGGAAAAGATGCTCCCCCTCCTCTGGATCTTCGGGCTCATTCTTCTGGATCTTGGCGGTGGCAACAGTGGCGCTAGGCTCCACTTAAATGACCTGCTTCCCTTTGCCATTCCCCTTGTCAGGTTCTTACTCAGGGTTGGAACTTGCATCTGATTTTGAAGCCTTCAACTCAGTCAACAACGACTGCTTGGTCCGACACTCACTTATGTTGTGAGTGGGGCTCTTATGGAACTCACACCACTTTCCTATGTCCTTATTTCACTTCGTTGTGTTGTTCTTTTCTTGAGGTTTCGACGGGTTGCCTTGGGTCACCCCGCCTTGGCTTTGTCCTTTGTTCTTCGGATTCACAGATCCAAAGTGTCACTGCTTTTGTTTAAACTTTTGCTCGATTTTGACAATGTATCGGTACACCGTGCCGAGTGAGGAGATGTTCAGGAACTCCATCTCATCCTGGATGTATCTGTGTAGGTGGCCGCGATAATTGAGTGCCAAATGTAGCTTAGAATCCTTGATACCGAACAGTGTGCGAAGGGTATGAAAAATGTTTGTGAACTCCTGCACATCTTGGTCCCTTCCCTGTCGTAGCATGGTCCACTTTATGTATTTGTCCTCATAGCTTTTGACAGGGTAGTACTGCTCCTTGATGGCATCCCGGAATGAATTCCAAGTGGGTGTGGCTGAAAATAGTGAGCCCATAATTTCATCCTTCTGCTCGCAGTAGGTTTCCCACCAGTCCTTGATGTGGGGGGTTACTTTGAGAAGAGCGAAAATAATCTTTTCCTGACAGGAAAAATCATGAATAGAAAAATACCCTTCTAGCATATTTAACCATTTATCTACGACATTTGTGTCTATGTGACCCTCAAATATGGGGGTTTCAAAATTAACTTGTACCTTAAAGGGCGTGGCATTTCCAGAGTAGTTGTTGGAAGCCGATGCGTCGCCTCTAGGTAGTCGTTGAAACATCTGGGAAAAGTTTTCCATCATCGTGTTCCTTTATCGCTCGAGGGCTTCTTCGAGCAAGAATTTATAGGATCTCCTAGCCCCTCATCTTTCTTTTCATCTGCCATGGGAAGTCATTAGGATTTGCGAGGTTGGTCTTGCAAAGGTTCGACCAATTCAAGCCCTAACTCCTTATATCCCGACCTCGTTGGAGACATGCAAAGAAAAACATAGAAAGAGAATACCCCTCTGATACCATTGATCCGGATTTAAACGGGAACGCAACAAATTACAGATATAACCATACATATAGAGATGCAACAGAAATAATACTTCATTTCATTACTGTAAAATACTTAAATATGCTAGCAAACAGAAATGGAAATAAACTAGCTAGGGCGATGTTAGCTTAACTTTGATAAGAGATGTGGCGGCTACATGCCTCTGAATTAAGTTACAATGAGGCTCGAAGGCATATTTATTGTTAAGAAGCAATGAAAAACTCTAAACATCCAAAAACCTAACCCTATAAGATGAAACGCCAAACTGTGGGCCCCCTTTTGGGTAAAATGGTACGTCAACTTCCCGTGGTTGTAACTTTGGCATACGATCTCCATTTGACGCGCACAAAACCTCATTGGAAAGATCTATCTGAGGACTACAACTTTGGCAAGATAAACATCAGTCCTTTTATCCATGTTGCTCCTAGTTTTCCCAAAAAATGTCATTTAGGGCCTCAAAACGGCTCTGGAATTTCAGGACCCGAAAAACTGCTAAAAATAGTAAATTGTGCTACAATTAAGGAAAATGAAAAACTGAAAGAGTGAGTTGCAGAGGTCCAAGTGGGACAGGTGGATGGCCACCAACATCCACCTGGATCATTCCTCCCGCCAGGAAGCAATGGTTCCCATTGCGTTGAGTTCCTCCATGAGATGAGGAAACTTCTGTTGAACTTGGTCCCTGGTGAGCTGTTCTGTAACCGCTGTTGTGTCCAGTAATGGTGGGAAGCATGGTCGATGGTGGTCCACATTGAAAACTTGGTGCAAGAGAAAGAATGGGGGAATGTTGTTCTCCAAAGCATTGTTTCCCACATCCTTGGTAATGGTGTAAGGTCGGAGCTTCTGATGGGCTCTTGTAAGGCGTTCTTTCTGCAAATGCAACCAGACTTTGTTGCCCACCTGAAACTTGTGTGGTACCCCTGTGGGTGAGGAGAAGTCATTCATGTGTTCTTTCATGACTGTACCCTCTTCTGCTGTTGTTGCATTGAGTAACCCTTCATGGGAGCCATGGATGTGGAGATGATCTTCCCCTTAATTTGGGAGCAAACCAGACAGAAAATGAATTTCGTAGTCTGGGAGATGAGCTTGTTTCCTTTCTTAGCAGTGATCAAAGAGGTGGTGGTAGGTGGGGCTACCTTCGGTACCCTGTATAATGAATTACCTAAAGAAATAATAACAACGCGAGGCCTTGACTCACACAGAGCATGTCACCTCCATAAGTATGATTGGCCTAATAGTACATCACAAACATCAAGAGGTTCAACATCACACAATACCTCATATGTGAAGAGCTTGATGTTGTAGGGAAGGCGGCATTACTAGCGGACTCGGAGATCTCATCCTTGGTGAAGCCACCTGATACTGTACGACTACGGGTGTGGTGTAGTCGGTAGGCCCAACCGCTTCACGACCTCTATTAAAATGATGTTCTTTTGGCTTGCACTGTCAACAATGAATTGCAGCGAACCCTTCACCCACATCTGTGAGTGGAAAATACGCTCTCCCTCCTCTAGATCTTCAGGCTCAATCTTTTGGATATTGGCGATGGAAACAGTGGCATTGGGCTCCGCATCAATGATCTACTTCCCTTTGCCATTCCCCTTTTTGGGTTTTGACTAAGGATCGGAACATACATATGATTCTGAAGCCTTCAACTCGGCCACCAACGACTGCTTGGTCTGACACTCACTCGTGTTGTGAGTGCGGCTCTTATGGAACTCACACCACTCTCCTGTGTCCTTCTTTGACTTCGTGGTGTTTTTATTTTCTTGCGATTTCGACAGGTTGTCTTAGGTCACCCTGCCTTGGCTTTGTCCTTTGTTCTTCGGATTCGTAGATCCAAAGTCTCGCTTTTTTTGTTAAAACTTCTGCTCGATTTTGATAGTGTATCGGTACGTCATGCCAAGCGAGGAGATATTCAGGAACTCCATCTCATTTTTGATGTATCTATGTAGGCAATCACGATATTTGAGTACCAAATGTAGCTCAGAATCCTTGATACCCAACTGTGTGCGAAGGGTATAAAAAATGTTTGTGAACTCCTGCACATCTTGGTCCCTTCCCTGCCGCAGCGTGGTCCACTTTATGTATTTGTCCTCATAGCTTTTGACACGGTAGTACTCCACCCTGATGGCATCCCGGAATGAATTCCAAGTGGTTGCGACTGAAAATAGTGAGCCCATACTTTCATCTTTCTGCTTGCAATAGGTTTCCCACCAGTCCTTGACGTGGGAAGCTGCTTTGAGAAGAGCGAAAATAATCTTTTCCCAAATAGAAAAATACCCTTCTAGAAAATTTAACCATTTATATATGACATATGCTTCTATATGACCCTTGAATATGGGGATTTCAAAATTAACTGGTTCCTTAAAGGGTGTGGCATTTCCAGAGCAGCTGTTGGAAGTCGATGCATCGCCTCTGGGTAGTCGCTGAAGGATCTGGGCAAAGTTTTCCATCATCGCGTTCCTTTGTCACTCGAGGGCTTCTTCGACCAATATTTTTATAGGATCTCCTACCCCCACGTCTTTCTTTTCATCCGCCATGGGAGGCGGTTGGGATTTGGGAGGCTAGTCTTGCAAAGGTTCGACTAGTTCAAGCCCTAACTTCTTATATCCCGACCTCGATACGAACATGGAAAGAAAAACAGAGAAAGAGCAGACCCCTCTGATACCGCTGATCTGGATTTAAACAAGACGCAAAAAATTACATATATAACCATACATATAGAGATGCAACAGAAATAATACTTCATTTCATTACTGTAAAACACTGAAATATGCTTACAAATAGAAATGGAAATAAACTAGCTAGGGCGATGGTAGCTTATCTCTGAGAAGAGATGTGGCAGCTACATGCCTTTGAACTGAGTTACACTGAGGCTCGAAGGCCTATTTATTGTTGAGAAACAATGGAAACCCTAAACATCCAAAAACCTAACCCTAGGAGATGAAACGCCAAATTGTGGGCCCCGTTTCAGGTAAATTGGTACATCAAATTTCCGGGGTCATAACTTTGGCATACGATCTCCGTTTGGCGCGCACAATACCTCACTAGAAAGATCTATCTGAGGAATACAACTTTGGGTAGAGAAATATTAGTCCATGGCCCCATGTTTTTACCAATTTTCCCAAAAAACATTGTTTAGGTCCTCAAAACGGCTCTGGAAGTTTAGGACCCAAAAAACTGCTAAAAATAGTATATTGTGCTACAATTAAGGAAATTGAAAAACTGAAAGAGACAGTTGCGGGGGTCTAAGTGGGATAGGTGGGTGGCCACCAACATCCACCTAGATCATTCCTCCCCTCTTAGGAATTAATGGTCCCCATTGCGTTGAGTTCCTCCATGAGATGAGGAAACATCTGCTAAACTTGGTCCCTGGTGAGCTATTCTGTAACCGATGTTGTGTCTAGTAATGGTGGGAACCATGGTCGAATACAGTCCACATTGAAAACTCAGTGCACGCGAAGGCATGGGGGAATGATGTTCTCCAAAGCATTGTTTCCCACAACCTTGGTAATGGTGTAAGGTTGGAGATTCTAATGGGCTCTTGTAAGGCATTCTTTTTGCAGATGCAACCAGACTTTGTTGCCCACCTGAAACTTGTGTGGTACCCCTGTGGGTGAGGAGAAGTTATTCCTGTGTTCTTTAATGACCGTATCCCTCTACTGTTGCTGCTGCGTGGAGGAAACCTTCCTGGCGGTCATGGATGTGGCGATGATCTTCCCCTTAATTTGGAAGCAAACCAAACAGAAAATGAATTTCCTAGTCTGGGAGATGAGATTGTTGCCTTTCTTAGCAGTGATCAAAGAGGTGGTGGTAGGTGGGACTATCTCCGGTATCTTGTATAATGAATTACCCAAAGAAATAATAACAATGCGAGGCCTTGAATCATACATAGCATGTCACCTCCATAAGTATGGTTGGCCTAATAGTACATCACAAACATCAAGAGGTGCAACATCACACAATACCTCATCTGTGAAGGGCTTGATATTGTAGGGAAGGTGGCACTACTAGTGGACTCGAAGATCTTGTCCTTGGTGAAGCCACTCGATATTGTACGGCTACGAGTGTGGTGCAGTTAGTAGGCCCAACCGCTTCACGTCCTTTGCTGAAACGAGGTTCTTTTGGCTCCCACTGTCAACAATGAATTGCCGCGGCGAACCCTTCACCCACATCTATGAGTGGAAAAGATGCTCCCCCTCCTCTAGATCTTCAAGCTCGTTCTTCTAGATCTTGACGGTGGCAACAGTGGCATTGGGCTCCGTATCAATGATATACTTCCCTTTTCCATTCCCCTTGTCAGGTTTTGACTCAGGGTCGAAACATGCATATGATTCTGAAGCCTTCAACTTGGCCGCCGATGACTGCTTGGTCCGACACTCACTTGTATTGTGAGTGGGGCTCTTATGGAACTCACACCACTTTCCTGTGTCCTTCTTTGACTTCGTGATGTTGTTCTTTTCTTGTGGTTTCGACGGGTTGTATTGGTTCACCCCGCCTTGGCTTTGTCCTTTATTCTTCAAATTCGCAGATCCAAAGTCTCGCTTCTTTTGTTTAAATTTCTGCTCAATTTTGAAAGCGTATCGATATGTCGTGCCGAGCGAGAAGATGTTCAAGAACTCCATCTCGTCCTGGATGTATCTGTGTAGGCAGTCGTGGTATTTGAGTACAAAATGTAGCTCAGAATCCTTGATATCCAACTATGTCCGAAGGGTATGAAAAATGTTTGTGAACTCTGACACATCTTGTTCCCTTCCCTACCGCAGCGTGGTCCACTTTATGTATTTGTCCTCACAACTTTTGACAGCGTAGCACTCCTCCTTGATGGCATCCCAGAATGAATTCCAAGTGGGTGCAGCTGAAAGTAGTGAGCCCGTACTTTCATCCTTTTGCTCGCAATAGGTTTCCCACTACTCCTTGACGTGGGGGGCTGCTTTGAAAAGAGTTAAAATAATCTTTTCGCGACTGGAAAAATCATGAACAGAAAATTACCCTTCTAGAAGATATAACCATTTATCTCAAGCATCTGCTTCTATATGACCCTCAAATATGGGGACTTCAAAATTAACTTGTACCTTAAAGGCTGTGGTATTTCGAGAGTAGTTGTTGGAAGCTAATGTGTCGCTTCCAGGTAGTCGCTAAAGGATCTGGGAAAAGTTTTCCATCATCGCATTCCTTTATCGCTCAAGGGCTTCTTCGAGCAAGGTTTTGATAGGATCTCCTGCCCCCCTCATCTTTCTTTTCATCCGCCATGGGAGGCCGTCGGGATTTGCGAGGCTGGTCTTACAAAGGTTCGACCAGTTCAAGCCCTAAGTCCTTATATCCCGACCTGATTGGGGACATGCAAAGAAAAACAGAGAAAGAACAGACCCCTCTGATACCACTGATCCGGATTTAAACAAGAATGCAACAAATTACAGATACAACCATACATATGGAGATGCAGCAGAAATAATACTTCATTTCATTACTGTAAAATACTGAAATATGCTTACAAACAAAAATGGAAATAAACTAGCTAGGGTGATGGTAGCTTATCTTTGAGAAGAGATGTGGTGGCTACATGCCTCTGAACTGAGTTACAATGAGGCACAAAGGCTATTTATTGTTTAGAAATAATGGAAAACCCTAAAAATCCAAAAACCTAACCCTAAGAGATAAAACACCAAATCGTGGGCCCCGTTTCTGGTAAATTGGTACATCAACTTCCCGGGGTCGTAAATTTGGCATACGATCTACGTTTGACGCACACAATTCCTCGCTAGAAATATCTATATGAGGACTTAAAAAGCTGCTAAAAATATTAAATTGTTCTACAATTAAAAAAATTGAAAAATTGAAAGAGACAGTTGCAGGGGTCCAAGTGGGATAGATGAGAGGTCACAAACATTCACCTGGATCATTTGTCCCCCCTTAGGAAGCAATGGTCCCCATTGCGTTGAGTTCCTCCATGAGATGAGAAAACGTCTGCTAAACTTGGTCCCTGTTGAGCTGTTATGTAACCACTATTGTGTCCAGTAATGGTTGGAAGCATGGTCGATGACGGTCCACATTGAAAACTCGGTACAAGCAAAGGAATGGGGGAATGATGTGCTCCAAAACATTGTTTCCCATAGCCTTGGTAATGGTGTAAGGTCAAATCTTCTGATGGGCTCTTGTAAGGCTTTCTTTCTGCATATGCAACCAGACTTTGTTTTCCACCTAAAACTTGTGTGGTACCCCTATGGGTGAGGAGAAGTTGTTCATGTGTTCTTTGACTGTATCCCTCTACTATTTTTATTGTGCTTAGGAACCCTTCGCGGGGGTCATGGATGTGGCGACGATCTTCCCCTTAATTTCAGAGCAAACCAGACAGAAAATGAATTTCTTAGCCTGGGAGATGAGCTTGATGCCTTTCTTAGCAGTGATCAAAGAGGTGGTGGTAGGTGGGGCTACCTCCTACATCCTGTATAATGAATTACCCAAAGAAATAATAACAACGCGAGGCCTTGACTCATACACAACATGTCACCTCCATAAGTATGGTTGGCCTAATAGTACATCACAAACATCAAGAGGTGCAACATCACAAATACCTCATCTGTGAAGGGCTTGATGTTGTAGGGAAGGCGACATTACTGGTGGACTCAGAGATCTCATCCTTGGTGAAGCCACACGATACTGTACGGTTGCAGGTGTCGTGTAGTCGATAGGCCTAACCGCTTCACGACCTCTGCTTAAATGAGGTTTTTTTGGCTCCCACTGTCAACAATGAATTGCAGCGGCGAACCCTTCACCCACATCTGTAAGTGGAAAAGATGCTCCCCCTCCTCTGTATCTTCAAGCTCATTCTTCTGGATCTTGGCAGTGGCAACAGTGGCGCTGGGCTCTGCTCAAATGATCTGCTTCCCTTTGCCATTCCCCTTGTCGGGTTCTGACTCAGGGTTGGAACATGATCTGATTTTGAAGCCTTCAACTCGGCCACCAACGACTCCTTGGTCCAACACTCACTTTTGTTGTGAGTTGGGCTCTTATGGAACTCACACCACTTTCCTGTGTCCTTCTTTGACTTCGTTGTGTTTTTCTTTTCTTGCGGTTTTGACGGGTTGTCTTGGGTCACCCCGCCTTGGCTTTGTCCTTTGTTCTTTAGATTCTCAGATCGAAAGTCTCGCTTCATTTGTTTAAACTTCTGCTCGATTTTGACAGTGTATCGGTACGTCGTGCCGAGCGATGAGATGTTCAGGAACTCCATCTCGTCCTAGATGTATCTGTGTAGGCGGCCGCGATATTTGAGTACCAAATGTAGCTCAGAATCCTTGATACCAATTGTGTGCAAAGGGTATGAAAAATGTTTGTGAACTCCTGCACATCTTGGTCCCTTCCCTGCCACAGTGTGGTCCACTTTATGTATTTGTCCTCATAGCTTTTGACAGGGTAGTACTGCACCATGATGATATCCCGGAATGAATTCCAAGTGGGTGCAGTTGAAAATAATGAGCCCGTACTTTCATCCTTCTGCTAGCAGTAGTTTTCCCACTAGTCCTTGACGTGGGGGGCTACCTTGAGAAGAGCGAAAATAAACTTTTCCCGACTGGAAAAATCATGAACAAAAAAATACCCTTCTAGCAGATTTAACCATTTATCTACGACATTTGTGTTTATTTGACCCTCGAACATGGGGATTTCAAAATTAACCTGTACCTTAAAGGGTGTGGCATTTCCAGAGTAGTTGTTGGAAGGCGATGCGTCGCCTTTGGGTAGGCGCTGAAAGATCTGGGAAAAGTTTTCCATCATTTCGTTCCTTTGTCGCTCGAGGGCTTCTTCGAGCAAGAATTTTATAGGATCTCCTACCCCCTTGTCTTTCTTTTCATCTGCCATGGGAAGTTGTCGGGATTTGCGAGGCTGGTCTTGCAAATATTCGACCAATTCAAGCCCTAAGTCCTTATATCCCGACCTCGTTTGGGACATGCAAAGAAAAACAAAGAAAGAGCATACCCCTATGATACCACTAATCTGGATTTAAAGAGGAATGCAACAAATTACAGATATAACCATACATATGGAGATGTAACAGAAATAATACTTCATTTCATTACTGTAAAACACTGAAATATGCTTACAAACAGAAATGGAAATAAACTAGCTAGGGCGATGGTAGCTTATCTCTGAAAAGAGATGTGGTGGCTACATGCCTCTGAACTGAGTTACAATGAGGCTCGAAGGCCTATTTATTGTTAAGAAACAATGGAAAACCCTAAACATCCAAAAACCTAACCCTAGGAGATGAAACGCCAAACTGTTGGCCCCGTTTCGGGTAAATTAGTACATCAAATTCCCGAGGTCGTAACTTTGGCATACGATCTTCGTTTGACATGCACAAGAACTTGCTAGAAATATCTATCTGAGGACTTCGACTTTGGGAAGAGCAACATTGGTCCATTGACTCATGTTGCTTCCAATTTTCCCAAAAAACATCGTTTAGGGCCTCAAAACGGCTCCGGAAGTTCAGAACCCAAAAAACTGCTAAAAATAGTAAATTGTGCTACACTTAAGGAAACTGAAAAACTAAAAGAGATAGTTGCAGGGGTCCAAGTGGGATAGGTGGGTGGCCACCAATATCCACCTGGATCATTTGTCCCCCCTTAGGAAGCAATGATCCCCATTGCATTGAGTTCCTCCATGAGATGAGCAGACTTCTGTTGAACTTGGTCCCTGGTGAGCTATTCTGTAACTACTGTTGTGTCTAGTAATCGTGGGAAGCATGGTCGACGACGGTCCAAATTGAAAACTCGGTGCAAGCGAAGGAATGGGGGAATGATGTGCTCCAAAGCATTGTTTCATACAATCGTGGTAATGGTGTAAGGTCAAAGCTTTTGATGGGCTCTTGTAAGGCATTCTTTCTGCAGATGCAACCAGACTTTGTTGCCCATCTGAAACTTGTGTGGTACCCCTGTGGGTGAGGAGAAGTTGTCCCTGTGTTCTTTCATGACCGTATCCCTCTGCTGCTACTATTGCATGGAGGAACCCTTCGCGGTGGTCATGGATGTGGTGATGATCTTCCCCTTAATTTGGGAGTGAACTAGACAGAAAATGAATTTCCTAGTCTGGGAGATGAGCTTGATGCCTTTCTTAGCAGTGATCAAAGAGGTGGCGGTAGGTGGGGCTGCCTCAAGTATCTTGTATAATGAATTACCAAAAGAAATAATAACAGCGCGAGGCCTTGAATCACACATAGCATGTCGCCTCCATAAGTATGGTTGGCCTAATAGTACATCACAAACATCAAGAGGTGCAACATCACACAATACCTCATCTGTGAAGGGATTGATGCTGTAGGGAAGGCGACACTACTGGCGGACTCGGAGATCTCATCCTTGGTGAAGCCATCCGATACTGTACGACTGCGGGTGTGGTGTAGCCGGTAGGCCCAACTGCTTCACGACCTCTGCTGAAATGAGGTTCTTTTGGCTCCCACTGTCAACAATGAATTGCAGCGACGAACCCTTCACCCACATCTGTGAGTGGAACAGACGCTCCCCCTCCTCTAGATCTTCGGGATCATTCTTTTGGATCTTGGCAGTGGCAACAGTGGGGTTGTGCTCTGCATAATTGATCTGCTTCCATTTTTCATTCCACTTGTCGAGTTCTGACTCAGGCTCAGAACATGCATCTGATTCTTAAGCCTTCAACTTGGCCAGCAGTAACTGCTTGGTCTGACACTCACTTGTGTTGTGAGTGGGGCTCTTATGGAACCCACACCACTTTCTTGTGTCCTTCTTTGACTTGGTGGTGTTGTTCTTTTCTTGCGGATTCGACATGTTTTCTTGGGTCACCCCACCTTAGCTTTGTCGTTTGTTCTTTGGATTCGCAAATCCAAAGTCTCGCTTCTTTTGTTTAAACTTCTGCTCGATTTTGACAGCTTATCGGTACGTCATGCCGAGTGAGGATATGTTGAGGAACTCCATCTCGTCCTGGATGTATCTGTGTAGGCGGTCGAGGTATTTGAGTACCAAACGTAGCTCAGAGTCCTTGATACCCAACTGTGTGCGAAGGGTATCAAAAATGTTTGTGAACTCCGGCACATCTTGGTCCCTTCCCTGTAGCAGCGTTGTCCACTTTATGTATTTGTCCTCATAGCTTTTGACAGGGTATTACTGCTCCTTGATGGCATCCCAGAATGAATTCCAAGTGGATGTGGCTAAAAATAGTGAGCCTGTACTTTCATCCTTCTTCTCGTAGTAGGTTTCCCACCAGTCCTTAACGTGGGGGCTGCTTTGAGAAGAGCGAAAATAATCTTTTCCTAACTGGAAAAATCATGAACAGAAAAATACCCTTCTAGAAGATTTAACCATTTATATAAGGCATCTGTGTCTATTTGACCCTTGAATATGCAGATTTCAAAATTAACTTGTACCTTAAAGGTTGTGGTGTTTCCAGAGTAGCTGTTGGAAGTCAATGTGTTTCCTTTGGGTAGCCGTTGAAGGATCTGGGCAAAGTTTTCCATCATCGCATTCCTTTGTCGCTCAAGGGCTTCTTCAAGCAAGATTTTGATAGGATCTCCTGGCCCCTCGTCTTTCTTTTCATCCGCCTTGGGAGGCTGTCGGGATTTGCTAGGCTGGTCTTGCAAAGGTTCGACGAGTTCAAGAGCTAACTCCTTATATCCCGACCTCGTTGGGGACATGCAAAGAAAAAAAGAGGAAGAGCAGACCCCTCTGATAGCACTGATCTAGATTTAAACAGGAACACAACAAATTATAGATATAACCATACATATAGAGATGCGATAGAAATAATACTTCATTTCGTTACTGTAAAACATTAAAATATGCTGACACACAAAAACAGAATTAAACTAGCTAGGGCGATGGTAGCTTATCTCTGTGAAGAGATGTGGTGGCTACATACCTCCAAACTGGTTACAATGAGGCTCGCAGGCGTATTTATCATTGAGAAACAATGGAAAACCATAAACATCCAAAAACCTAACCCTAGGAGATGTAATGCCAAATGGTGGCCCCTGTTTCGGGTAAATTGGTACATCAACTTCTCAAGGTCGTAACTTTGGCATACGATCTTTGTTTGACGCACACAATACCTCCTTAGAAAGATCTATCCGAGGAGTACAACTTTGGGAAGTGAAACAATAGTCCATTGTCCTAGGTTTGTCCTAGTTTTCCCAAAAAATGTCTTTTAGGGCCTCAAAACGGCTCCGGAAGTTCAGGACTCGAAAAACTGCTAAAAATAGTAAATTGTGCTACAGTTAAGGAAAATGAAAAACTAAAAGAGACAGTTGTGGGGGTCTAAGTGGGATAGGTGGGTGGCCACCAACATCCACCTGGATCATTCCTCCCGCCTTAGGAAGCAATGGTCCCATTGTGTTGAGTTCCTCCATGAGATGAGGAAACTTTTGCTGAACTTGGTCCCTAGTGAGCTGTTCTGTAACCACTATTGTGTGCAATAATGGTGGGAATCATGGTCGACGACGGTCCACATTGAAAACTCGGTGCAAATGAAGGAATGGGGGAATGATATGCTCCAAAGCATTGTTTCCCACAACCTTGTTAATGGTGTAAGGTCAGATCTTCTGATGGGCTCATGTAAGGCGTTCTTTCTGCAAATGCAACCAGACTTTGTTGCCCACCTGAAACTTGTGTGGTACCCTTGTGGGTGAGGAGAAGTTTTTCCTATGTTCTTTTATGACTGTATCCCTCTTCTACTACTGTTGTGTGGAGGAACCCTTCGCAGGGGTCATGGATGTGGTGACAATCTTCCCCTTATTTTAGGAGCGAACCAGACAAAAAATGAATTTCCTAGTCTGGGAGATGAGCTTGCTACCTTTCTTAGCAGTGATCAAAGAGGTGGTGGTAGGTGGGGCTACCTTTGGTATCTTGTATAATGAATTACCCAAAGAAATAATAATAGCGCGATCCCTTGACTCATACATAGCATGTCGCCTCCATAATTATGGTTGTCCTAATAGTACATCATAAACATCAAGAGGTGCAACATAACACAATACCTCATATGTGAAGGGTTTGATGTTGTAGGGAAGGCAAGACTGCTGGCGGACTCGGAGATATTGTCCTTGGTGAAGCTAGCCAATACTGTACGAATCCAGGTGTGGTGTAGTCAATAGGCCCAACCGCTCCATGACCTCTGTTGAAATGAGGTTCTTTTGTCTCCCACTATCAATAATGAATTGCAGCAGTGAACCCTTCACCCACATATATGAGTGGAAAAGATGCTCCCCCTCCTTTGGATATTCAGGCTCTTACTTATGGATCTTGGTGGTGGCAACAGTGGCACTGGGTTCTGCGCCAATGATCTGCTTCCCTTTGCCATTCCCCTTGTCGGGTTCTGACTTAGGGTTAGAACATGCATGTGATTTTGAAGCCTTCAACTCAGCCACCGGTGACGGCTTGGTTCGACACTCACTTTTGTTGTGAGTGGGGCTCTTATGCAACTCACACCACTTTCTTGTGTCTTTATTTGAATTCATGGTGTTGTTCTTTTCCTGCAGTTTCGACGGGTTGTCTTTGGTCCCCCCACCTTGGCTTTGTCCTTTGTTCTTTAGATTCGCAAATCCAAAGTCTCGCTTCTTTTGTTTAAAGTTATGCTCGATTTTGACAGCGTATCGGTATGTCGTGCAGAGCAAGGAGATGTTCAGGAACTCCATCTCATCCTGGATGTATCTATGTAGGCAGTCGCGGTATTTGAGTACCAAATGTAGCTCAGAATCCTTGATACCCAATTGTGTGTGAAGGATATGAAAAATGTTGTGAACTCTGACACATCTTGGTCCCTTCCTTGTTGCACCATGGTCCACTTTATATATTTGTCCTCATAGATTTTGATTGGGTAGTACTGCTCCTTGATGGCATCCTGGAATGAATTCCAAGTGGGTGCAATTGAAAATAGTGAGCCCGTACTTTCATCCTTCTACTCGCGGTAGGTTTCCCACTAGTCCTTGATGTGGTGGGCTGCTTTGAGGAGCGAAAATAATATTTTTCCAACTGGAAAAATAATGAACAAAAAAATACCCTTCTAGCAGATTTAACCTTTTATCTACGGCATCTGCGTCTATCTGACACTCGAATATGGGGATTTCAAAATTAACTTGTACCTTAAAGGGTGTAGCGTTTCTAGAGTAATTGTTGGAAGCCGATGCGTCGCCTCTGGGTAGCCACTGAAGGATCTGGGCAAAGTTTTCCATCATCGCGTTCCTTTGTCACTCGAGGGCTTCTTCAAGCAGATTTTGATAGGATCTCCTACCCCCTCGTTTTTCTTTTCATTCGCCATGGGAGGCCATCGGGATTTGTGAGGCTGGTCTTACAAAGGTTCGACCAGTTCAAGCCTTAACTACTTATATACTGACCTCGTTGGGGACATGCAAAGAAAAACAGAGAAAGAGCAGACCCCTCTAATACCAATGATCTGGATTTAAACAAGAACGCAACAAATTACAGATATAACCATACATATAGAGATGCAACATAAAAAATACTTCATATCATTACTGTAAAACACTGAAATATGCTTACAAACAGAAATGAAAATAAACTAGCTAGGGCGATGGTAGCTTATCTCTGAGAAGAGATGTGGCGGCTACATGCCTCTGAACTAAGTTACAATGAGGCACAAAGGCCTATTTATTGTTGAGAAACAATGGAAAACCCTAAACATCCAAAACCTAACCCTAGGAGATGAAACGCCAAATTGTGGGCCTCATTTCGGGTAAATTGGTACATCAAATTCCCGGGGTCATAAATTTGGCATACGATCTCTATTTGACGCGCACAATACCTCGCTAGAAAGTTTTATCTAAGAAATTCAACTTTGGGAAGAGCAATATTCGTCCATGGACCCATTTTGCTTCCAATTTTCCCAAAAAACATCGTTTAGGGCCTCAAAACGGCTTCAGAAGTTCAGAACCTGAAAAACTGCTAAAAATAGACAATTGTGCTACAATTAAGGAAACTGAAAATCTGAAAGAGACAGTTGTGGGGGTCCAAGTGGGATAGGTGGGTGGCCACCAACATTCACCTCAATCATTCCTCCCCCCTTAGGAAGCATTGGTCCCCATTGCGTTGAGTTCCTCCATGAGATGAGGAAGCTTATGTTGTTGGTCCCTGGTGAGTTGTTCTGTAACCATTGTTGTGTCCAGTAATGGTGGGAAGCATGGTCGATGGCGGTCCACACTGAAAACTCGGTGCAAGCAAAGGAATGGGGGAATGATGTGCTCCAAAGCATTGTTTTGCACAACTGTGGTAATGGTGTAAGGTCGGAGCTTTTGATGGGCTCTTGTAAGGTGTTCTTTCTACAGATGCAACCAGACTTTCTTGCCCACCTGAAACTTGTGTGGTACCCCTGTGGGTGAGGAGAAGTTGTTCTTGTGTTCTTTCATGACCATATCCCTCTGTTGATGTTGCTGCATGGAGGAACCCTTCGTGGGGGTCATGGATGTGGCGACGATCTTCCCCTTAATTTGGGAGCGAACCAGACGGAAAATGAATTTCCTAGTATGGGAGATGAGCTTCCTGCCTTTCTTAGCAGTGATCAAAGAGGTGGTAGTAGGTGGGGCTACCTTCGGTATCATGTATAATGAATTATCCAAAGAAATAATAACAGTGCAAGGCCTTGACTCATACATAGCATGTCACCTCCATAAGTATGGTTGGCCTAATAGTACATCACAAACATCAAGAGGTGCAACATCACACAATACCTCATCTGTGAAGGGCTTGATGCTGTAGGGAAGGCGACACTGCTGGCAGACTCAGAGATCTCGTCCTTTGTGAAGCCACCTGATACTATACAGCTGTGGGTGTGGTGTAGTCGGTAGGACCAACCACTTCCCAACATTTGTTGAAATGAGGTTCTTTTGGCTCCAACTGTCAACAATGAATTGCAGCGGCGCACCCTTCACCCACTTCTATGAGTGGAAAAGTTGCTCCCCCTCCTTTGTATCTTCAGGCTCATTCTTATGAATCTTGGTGGTGGCAACAGTGGCGCTGGGCTCTGCGTCAATGATCTGCTTCCCTTTTCCATTCCCCTTGTCGGGTTCTGACTCAAGGTCAGAAGATGCATCTGTTTCTTAAGCCTTCAACTCGGCTACCAACAACTGCTTTGTCTGACAGTCACTTGTGTTGTGATTGGGGCTCTTATGGAACCCACACCACTTTCTTGTGTCCTTTTTTGACTTCGTGGTGTTGCTCTTTTCTTGTGGTTTCGATGGGTTGTCTTAGGTCACCCCACCTTGTCTTTGTCCTTTGTTATTTGGATTCGTAGATCCAAAGTCTTGCTTCTTTTGTTTAAACTTCTACTCGATTTTGACAGCATATCGGTACGTCGTGCCGAGCGAAGAGATGTTTAGGAACTCCATCTCGTCCTGGATGTATCTGTGTAGGTAGTCGGGGTATTTGAGTACCAAATGTAGCTTAGAATCCTTGATACCCAACTGTGTGTGAAGGGTATGAAAAATGTTTATGAACTCTGGCACATCTTGGTCCCTTCCCTGCTGTAGCATGGTCCACTTTATGTATTTGTCCTCATAGATTTTGACAGGGTAGTATTGCTCCTTGATGGCATCCCGGAATTAATTGCAAGTGGATGTGGTTGAAAATAGTGAGCCCGTACTTTCATCCTTCTACTGGCAGTAGGTTTCCCACCAATCCTTGATGTGGGGGGCTGCTTTGAGAAGAGAGAAAAGAATATTTTCCCAACTGGAAAAATCATGAACAAAAAAATACCCTTCTTGCAGATTTAACCATTTATCTACGACATCTGTGTCTATCTAACACTCGAATATGGGGATTTCAAAATTAACTTGTATCTTAAAGGGTGTGGCATTTCCAGAGTAGCTGTTGGAAACCGATGCGTCAGCTCTGGGTAGCCCCTGAAGGATCTGGGCAAAGTTTTCCATCATCGCATTCCTTTGTTACTCGAGGGCTTCTTCAAGGAAGATTTTGATAGAAACTCCCACCCCCTCGTCTTTCTTTTCATCCGCCATGGGAGGCCGTCGGATTTGCGAGGCTAGTCTTGCAAAGGTTCGACCAGTTCAAGCCCTAACTCCTTATATCCCGACCTCGTTGGGGACATGCAAAGAAAAAAAAGGAAGAGAAGACCCCTCTAATACCACTGATCCAGATTTAAACAAGAACACAAAAAATTACAGATATAACCATACATATAGAGATGCGACATAAATAATACTTCATTTCATTACTGTAAAATACTGAAATATGCTTACAAACAGAAATGGAAATAAACTAGTTAGGGCGATGGTAGCTTATCTCTGAGAAAAGATGTGGTGGCTACGTGCCTCTGAACTGAGTTACAATGAGGCTCGAAGGCCTATTTATTATTAAGAAATAATGGAAAACCCTAAACATCCAAAAACCTAACCCTTGGAGATGAAACACCAAATTGTGGGCCCCGTTTCGGGTAAATTGGTACATCAACTTCCCGGGGTTGTAACTTTGGTATACGATCTTCGTTTAACGCGCACAACACCTTGTTAGAAATATCTATCCGAGGACTACAACTTTGAGAAGAGTAACATCGGTTCTTTGACCCATGTTGCTCCTAGATTTCCCACAAAATGTCATTTAGGGCCTAAAAACAGCTTCGAAATTTTAGGACCCGAAAAACTGCTAAAAATAGTAAATTGTGCTACAACTAAGGAAACTAAAAAACTAAAAGAGAGAGTTGCAAAGGTCCGAGTGGGATAGGTGGGTCGCCACCAACATCCACCTAGATCATTCCTCCCCCCTAGGAAGCAATGGTCCCCATTGCGTTGAGTTCTTCCATGAGATGAGGAAACTTCTGTTGAACTTGGTCCCTGGTGAGCTGTTCTGTAACTGTTGTTGTGTCCAGTAATGGTGGGAAGCATGGTCGACAGAGGTCCGCATTGAAAACTTGGTGTAAGAGAAGGAATGGGGGAATGTTGTGCTCTAAAGCATTTTTTCCCACATCCTTGGTAATGGCGTAAGGTCAGAGCTTCTGATGGGCTCTTGTAAGGCATTCTTTCTACAAATGCAACCAGACTTTTTTGCCCGCCTGAAACTTGTGTGGTACCCTTGTGGGTGAGGAGAAGTTGTTTCTGTGTTCTTTCATGACCGTATTCCTCTGCTGCTGCTGCTGTGTTGAGGAACCCTTCGCGGGGGTCAGGGTTGTGATGACGATCTCCCTCTTAATTTGGGAGAAAACTAGACAGAAAATGAATTTCCTAGTCTGGGAGATGAGCTTGCTGCCTTTCTTAGCAGTGATCAAAGAAGTGGTAGTAGGTGGGGCTACCTCTGGTATCCTGTATATTGAATTACCCAAAGAAATAATAACAGCCGGAGGCCTTCACTCATACATAGCATGTCGCCTCCATAAGTATGGTTGGCCTAATAGTACATCACAAACATCAAGAGGTGCAACATCACACAATACCTCATCTGTGAAGGGCTTGATGCTGTAGGGAAGGTGGCACTGCTGGTGGACTCAGAGATCTTGTCCTTAGTGAAGCCACCTAATACTATATGGTTGTGAGTGTGGTGTAGTCGGTAGGTCTAACCGCTTCACGACATCTATTGAAATGAGGTTCTTTTGGCTCCCACTGTCAGCAATGAATTGCAGTGGCGAACCCTTCACCCACATCTATGATTGGAAAATACGCTCCCCCTCCTCTGAATCTTTGAGCTCATTCTTCTAGATCTTAGTAGTGGCAATAGTGGCACTGGGCTCCGCGTCAATGATCTGCTTCCCTTGCCATTCCCCTGGTTGGGTTCTGACTCAGGGTCGGAACATACATCTGATTCTGAAGCCTTCAACTCGGTCGCCAGTGAATACTTGGTGCGACACTCACTTGTGTTGTGAGTGGGGCTCTTATGGAACTCACACCACTTTCCTGTGTCCTTTAATAAACTTTAAATTAAGCCTTTATTAAAATAAAATGAAATCTGATTAATCATTGGTAAAATAAATATATAATAGGGGTTTAGGTTTATAATTAATATAATATAAATAATATAAATATATATAAATATTAAATAAATTATTAATTATTAAATTAAGTCCCTAATTATTAATTTAAAATTAAAATGAAGGCTTAATTTAATTTTAAAAGTTTATTAAAATAAAATGAATTCTGATTAATTCATGGTAAAATAAATATAAAATAGGGGTTTAGGTTTTATATTAATATAATATAAATATTAAATAAATTATGGTTTATAGAATAAGGGGATTAGGGTTTATTATTTGATAGTTTAAAATAAAAATAAAATAAAATGGATTAATCTATTAAAAATAATAATAAAATAAAAACAACAATTAAAAAAGATTATTATTTCATTAGATTAGGTATTAATAATTTTATCATTTTAATTAACATTATAATTAATTATTTCTTTTAATTATATTAATAATAATAATCATTTTAATAGTAATAATTTTATTAATTAATGGAATAATTAATCTTAATAATAAAAATAAATTAAATTTCAAATAAAAATTTATCAAATTCTTGAAATAATGGAAAGTAGTGTCGGCTCTCATTTTAGGGTTCCTTTATGTATTTATAAGCAGGTTCCCGCTCCTTCTCTCATCATCTTTCATCTTTCTTTCATTTCATTTCTATCTTTCAGAAGTGTCCTGATGATGGACCCCCGTTGGGGTTCGAAACGTCGACAGACTGAACTGGAAACTGTGGATAATCCGGAACATGAAGCTACAAATAACTCCCACAGAGGCTTGAAAACCAACATAACCTATTAGTACGCTGTGCCGAGCGAGGAGATGTTCAGGAACTCCATCTCATCTTGGATGTATCTGTGTAGGCCGTTGCAATATTTGAGTACCAAATGTAGCTCAGAATCTTTGATACCCAAGTGTGTGTGAAGGGTATGAAAAATGTTTTTGAACTCCGGCACATCTTGGTCCCTTCCTTGCCGCAGCGTGGTCCACTTTATATATTTGTCCTCATAGCTTTTGATAGGGTAGTACTACTCCTTGATGGCATCCAGAAATGAATTCCAAGTGGCTGCAGCTGAAAATAGTGAGCTTAGCCTTAGGCTAGAGAACTAGGAAAGCTGCAGGGTACTCCTAGGAGTCAATGGAGACCATCACATCCTCCAGAATTCCCTCAGGGGTGACTGTGGAACGGTCTGCAAGTTGCAGAATTGTTGTGGTATTCCTTAATGACCCTTGGAAGTTGAGTTTGAGCATGGTATCTTTGGTCATCACATTAATGTCAGCCCCAAGATCAATCATAGTGTGTGGGATAATGGTGTCATTGATGTGCACATCTACTATGAGGCTTCCAGGGTCCAAATATTTTGGACATATTACTTGCCCCAGCATTAAGTCCGACATTTGCCCAATGACATTGATGGTAGGGGCATCGCTTTTTATTCTTACTGGATGCTTGAAGCACTTCTTCTTTATCAACTTATTATTAATGGGAACATCTTTGATTGCTTGGAGAAGGAGGATCTTTGCACATAGATTCTTCAATTCTCCCAGAAGTTCAGTTTCTTCTGGGGTAGGTTGGAGTGGTTGTGTTAACCTCTCAAGAAAGGGTGGATTTACTTTAAGGTTGCTTTCCTCTCTTTCTTCCTCAACTCCCTATGTGGAGAGGGAGGTTGGTTGTTTGGGAAAATTCTCCCAGATTTTAGGTTGATCTCCTGGATTTCTAAAGCATAAGTTGGGTATGATTTTTCTCCACTGTATGCTTGTTGAGCTTGCCTATTGTTTGGGTTCGGATTTGGCTAGGCAGGCATCTGAGGTTGCTTAGGTGGAGCAGTGTGCAGGGGCTGTGGTTGGGTAGGTGGTGGAGGCAATAGGGCTAGAACATCGTTGAATTGGGGCCTCCACCCCTGAGGTGGGGTATTCTGCTGATGTTGTGGCTGAACATAAGGTTAAAATTACTGGTTGGTTGGCTGGGATTGATACTAAGATGCATAGGACCAAGGAGGGGGTGTAGACCAGGAAGGACGAGTAGGGGGTCCCCAAGAAGGTATAACTGTGGTTTGGTTGGGGTTGTAATATGCATGGGATGGCCCTTGCATACCCTGTTGGTATGGTCTAGGATCAGAAGGTCTCCTTTGGTTGATGTATCAAAGCTACTCAGTGACCCCTTTAACTTCTTGATATACAACTTTGAGTCCAGGTAAAGAAGGGTACTTGTCTGTGGAGTGGTTTTCTTCACAGACTGAGAAAATCTTGATACAATTCAATGGACATTCGTTCCTAGGATGCCTCCTGGTGCATCTAGGAAAGATGGCCAAGGATATTTTTGCTTCCTCTTGCTTCCCTTTGATGTTCATGGTGTCTAATTGCAAGGCAAGGGTTTGCATCATGTCACTTTTGAAATCTTCTAGCATATTTCCAATTTCACCCTTGATGGATAAGTTAGAGGATTATGTACTGGCCATAGGTTGACTACCCCTACCCTTTTTCCTGGCTGCCCTAGAATGGTTTCTAAAGATAGTCTTAATATCCTCATAGGGTAATTGGTAGACATCTCCTCCTTCTATCATATTTAAGGTATCCAAAAGATCTTCCCTTACTCCTCTAAGCAAGACCAACTTTAGTGACTCAGGGTCAAGTGTGCACCTGGCCCTTTTGTAACTAAGATGAAATCTTTCTTCATAGTCTTCTAGGGATTCATCCTGGCCTATGGCCATCCTAAAAATCTCTTCTTTAGTGTCCTTTGACTTACAGTAGTCCCTATATTTGTTGTCAAAAGTCTGTTGCATTTGAGCCCAAGTTTTGATGCTATCTCTAGGTAAACCCATGAACCAGCGCAACGTTGCATCTTTGAGGGTAGATGGGAATAGTTTTAACTTTTGCTCATCATCTGTATAGCCATAGGTTCAGCATATACCAACAAATTCAAATAGGAAAGTGTCAGGGCCCTCTATGGTCAGGCCATGGAAATGAGGTAGAGTAGAGGGGCTTATATTCTTCATCTTGGTGTCCCCATTGGTTTCCCTAATGGGGGAAGGCACTCTCAAATCTCTCTCTATCTCTCTTGTCATTTTGGTTTCCAGTCATTGGTTTAATAGGAATGGGTTCTTCCTCTTCTTCTTCTTCTGTAGGTTCCTCAAATAGGTAAGGTTGCTCACCTAAAGGGTCTTCCAATTCACCATCACTGAAAAAGAGAGAAGGTTGCTTGTTGGATGCAGTGGGGGTATTTGACAAGAATTTCCTTGAATTGTCCCTAATCCTACGAGGCATGAAAGGAAATGTTTTTGGTTTGGTTTTTGTAAGATTTTGTTAAAGCTAGAGAGTACTTGTAGAATGGAAAGGAAAGCAGATAATGACAACTGAAAGAAAGAAAGAAACTAGATTACTTTTGTAGAAATAAACTAATGGAAGAAAGTTGAAGACTAGAAGTAGAAGAAAAGAAAGTTTGGAGACTAGAAATAGAAGAAAGCAGTAATTACCTCTACTTAAACACCCCCCTGGAAATGATGCCATAAGGTGATGAGCCTAGGTATTGCAATAATAATGCTACAACTCCCAGGGCTACCAGCTTTACTTATAAACCCAGGTTTTGTAGAAACTTGGAGGTGATAGTGCTATATGGACAAGTAGAAGTGAAGGCCCTGCCTATTGTCATTGTTTGTCTGGCAAGAGACCTTAGGGCTTCCAAGCCAAACTTCTATAGTGTCAAAAGAAGCTTAATTCTTTGATGGAAGGAGAGAAAACCTATTCTAAAAGAGAGTTACTCTATTGCAATAATGTAGAAAACATCATGAAATGCTAAACTTACACCACAACCTAACTAACCAATTAAACAACTATGCTAAACAGAATTGCTAATTTAACACTAACCTAATGTTAATTATCTAATTTGCAGAAGTAAAGTGCATCAAAACTAGACTAAGGTGTAACAAAGAAACTTAGGCTAAATCGGGTTTCAAGCGGAAAAAGCAATCGAAGGTCGAAATTAGTGAAAGGAGGATGTGAGGGAGCAAGAGTGCATAAGAACCATTGGATCAGTCGGGTGAAAGGAAAATGAACGACGGAAATTGGATCATAGGTGGCTACATAGATAGATGGGCGAACATGGTTAATGAACAGGATGAATGAATGAGGTCTTATCGCGAAGGCTTAAGCAACTAGATGGATGAATAGGATGAATGCACAGGATGAATGGTGGAGATCATATCGCGTGGGTTAAGTCAAGAGATAGACGGATGAGGCTAACAAGAGCGGTTGACAACTGAGATCTTATCGCGAGGGTGAAGTCAAGAGATAGACGACAAAGATCATATCATGGGGAAAAGAAACGTGCAAAAATGAGGGAGCGGGTTTTTAAGGTAGTAAGTAGTTTCTCGCGCGCCATTTAGGCTCTAAGCAGTTTTTGGAAATTTCACATGTTTAGCCTTACTGTGCGACACATAGCATGAGAAAACCACTTTTCTCACATGCTCTTAGGCGGATAACGTTCGTGCACTAATTCGCGTGAGATTGCGTGATAACTGTTGGATCAGGCGGGGTTGATCAACGGTGGAGATCAGTCAAGCTAGTTGGAGATCGGGTGAAGTGACAACCGTCAGATTAGGCGAGGCAGATCGACGGTGGGGTTTTAAAGCGCCTAAAGGTGTGGAGGTAACACAATGGCCGTCGAATTAGGCGAGGGAGATCAACGATGGGGACTTAAAGTTCATAAAGTGAGCGGTGGACTCCACGCAAGGTAGCAGTTGGAGAAAATAGTAAATTAGAAGGTGATTGTGAAGGTTTGTTGGTGATCGGAAGGTGATGAAGCGATGGATGAGGAACGTCCTAGAGGCAGTTTCGAATGAAAATGAGAGAGGGAACCAGTGTGGGTGAACAAACAATTGCTTTAAACATCGAACTCCATAACCCATGCGAGAACTAGAGACCTGTATGTTTGGGTTGCTGAAGGGTTTCTGCATCAAGTCATGGTCCCAGAGGGAGGAGATGAGGCGAAGACACCTACATACAACTTGATAGTAATATTTTCCTATAACTAACCTATGAATTAAAAAAACACAAATGGAATTAAACTTAAAGCCGATGCTGCTACTGAAGCAAATGAGTAGAAACAGGAAGCTATTCAAACGAATGAACATAACCAGAAAGCTACTTAAACAAATGAATCATAACCAAAAAACTACTTGAGCAAATGAATCAGCAAACCATGAAACTTCTTAAGCAAATAAATAGAACAAAACTCTTATGCTAGCAGATATCTACAATGAAGAGGAGCTTTGGCTACTTGTGTCGGGCCCTAACCCAAGAGCTTCAGCCCTCGGAGTTAACTCAGAGCTGACTTAAACAAAACTCATTCTTATTAGAAAAACCATGGATTACAGAGAAAACTGTCATAAGTCTTTGTAGCTTAGAAATAAAGCATAGTTTTACAATAGAAGTTTGAATCCTACTGAGGTCCTAAGCCTCTATATCTATACATTTGAAGTCTCTAACTACTTCCTTCCCATTAGGGAGGCTTGGCCTCTAACTCAAGAAAAACTAGTTTGTGTCACTTTCACTTGCTCGACTGTCTTTTAGTCTTCAACGTGATGGTTGTGTGCACTCCAAACTAATGGTGGAATATTCAAATGGAGGGGTAGTAAATGAGGAAAATTTACCTCCTATAGTTACTCTCCCTTATCCCATTCGAGTCTTTACCAAGGTCTTTGCCATAGTTCTTTGCTTTTATCCTTTCTACCTGCACTTTCCTTGTTTTTATCCTTTATTCTTGCATTTCATGCACATTAGACCACAAAGCAACATATCCAACTCTAACTCATTTCATAAACAAAATATAATCAAAAGTATGCAATAAGTTGTGAGAATAGTTGGTTTGACTACGCTAGGAGGTGAATTAAGGCCAATTAAGGCCCATATAATTGCTCAATGATGAGGTTCATCATCACCCCCCTACTGAAAGTGTTGCTCATCCTCTGAGCAACTTAGTCAATGTCTATGTCCTTCATGGCTCTAGTAGCCTCTCTGACATCCCATGCTTTTGCAGTGGTCTCTTCTTCTTGTTGATAGAAACCTGCTTTCCTTTCTACTTTTTCCCACTGCCTCTTTTCCTTTTCTTCTTTTCTCCCTTCTAACATCCCGAGGAGTAGTGGTGGACTGAGTTTTAGGCCTATTCAATTGACCTTCAACCTTTGCATTGATTGTGTTATACATAGGTGTCCTATTGAGTGCCTCTCTCAACCTTTGAGGGGAGTGATATTCTCTGATCTTCAAGTTGTGTGGCAGTGTGTTCCATTTCCTTTAGCAGGCATGTGTATTATCATCTCTTAGTAGCCTAAACATATTTTCAAAATGTGAAATTGCTTGCTCTTGGGCATCAAGATATCTAAGTGCCAGCTGAGGATCATTTGCGATTAGATTATGGGTGTTGATTAGGGCCATGGGATTTGATTGTTCAACTCTGATGAAAAAGAGGTTCATTTTTCTCTCTGGAAAATATTCTTTTCATCTCTGCAGCCCTTGACTTCTCATGGTTCATCCATGATGCCAAGATAATTAATTGTAGATCTTCTAGCTTTGCATTAGGATCCCAAATATTCATGTCTACGAGGGCCATATTGCGCAAGTAAAACTCAGCCACGTTGGCCCTATCCTCTAGTGCACTTTGATCACAAAGATCAACAAACTGTCTGCAGTCCTGAAATGGCATGGCGCACCTTTGTGCTAATGTTTTAATATGAAATTGCAGCCATTGTTCTCTGAGGTAATGAGTATAGGATTTAGCTAGTGTCCTACACTAGATGGCCTCTAATGAGATGCTGGCCATACATGCTAGCTGGTTTTTCTTTTCCTGCAGCTATCCTCTCTATTTTTCTTATCTTCTTCCTTTTGTTGTTCTTTCTCATCTCCATCAATTTCTTCTTCTGTTTCAGCATCATCCTCTTTGTGTTTCAGCATGTTCCTCTGTATCAGTTTCTTCTTTATTCATCTCATCCCATCTAGCTTTGTATATTCTTCTTGTTTTGCCTCCTCCTCATTGACAGAAGAACTAACATCATAGATGAGGGTTTTGATGTCATCCTCTATTGGTAAGTCTCTGAAGACTGACCATTTTATAGGGATCCTGAGGTTTTGGAGGGAATCCTCAATGAGGATCCTGATCAACCCATGGTGAACTAACTGCTGGGAATTTCCTTCCTTTACTTTGCTGCTAGAGTCTATGAGTGATTGCACCAAGAAATAGGGTATGCTGAGTCTTTGGTGCGTTGGTGTTTCTACCCCAAATCTTAGTTCTTCAAGCATTCTCAAATGGTTTCCATAACAATATTGTATCTATGGACTCTTGCATTCTCTTTTTCCTTATTAAAGGATTTCTTTTTTTCCACCTTTTTGCTTATAAACCAACTACCTCTTAAACTTTACAAGTTTTGATCAAATGATGCATATGAGTGAGTGAGTGGGATACTTACCTGTGGTTTTGATGCCATGCTGCAGTTGTCAAAGATCAGGGGTGCTGTTGATGGTTATTCTTCTTTCTCCTCTGCTGCCTGCTGATGGTTTATTAGCTTTGGCAGGTGTCTGTGATTGAATATTTGATGTTGTTGCTGTTGCTGTGGAGCTCTTGGATCTAATACTACTGCTACTATGGAAATCTTGGATTTGATGCTGCTACTGCCATGGAGCTCTTGGATTTGATGCTACTGCTGCTGTGGAGCTCTTCGATTACCACTTGGCAATGTTTGGTGTCTCCCTTAGAATTTTTTGATCATGTTGCTAGCTGGTGCTATGAGGATGCTGTAATGAATGGATAGAGGGAGTAGGAGTCTATGTGGATGCAGGGATGATGGTAATGGTTGAGGTGATTCTATTAGGAAACACAATCTTCTCCTGAATTAAAACAGTGAAGTGAAAAACAATAGAGTTGATGGAGGGATGCATGGTAAGGAGTGGAGGAGATGAATATACGTGAGGCAGGGTTCCCTCTGGATCTTCTCTTTGTTCCTTGCTTGTCTTTTTCACCCACCTACAAATAACAATTATGTTTTTTTCTTTTATTTTATATATATATATATATATAATATATATATATATAGATATATATATTAAAGGAACACCTAGGCTACCTCAAAGAGGTTTTCACCCTAGATATCTGCCCTGGGCACCTCAAGGAAGGTTTTCACCCAGGGATCTTCTTACTCTTTTTCATTTTTCTCATCCTTGGGCTGCTTTATGAGGTTTTCAACCCAAAGATGGGACTCAGGCGCCTCATGGATGTTTTCACCTGAATCCTTATTCTTTTGTTTTTTCCTTTTTCAGTGACCTGATGAGGAAGGAGCTGGAACTTGCTCTACCATCATCACTGTCTTATTGATATTGTCAATGAACTATTGTGTTGATAAAGTGCTCTTGTACATTTTCAAACTGTGTCCATTAACTAGCAATGGAATGGCTTCTTCATCAATAGTTCTGATTTGCATTGAACCATTGCCATGGCATCTTTCCACCACATAAGGTCTGAGCCATCTTGTCCTTAGCTTTCCCTTGAAGTTTTTAAACCTGGAATCATAAAACAATGCCCAGTCTCTTTCTTGAAATTATTTCTCCTTGATGTGCTTGTCATGCCAGATCTTCCTCTGAAGCTGAACTATCTCTATATGTAGGAGTGCTTGCATTCTGAATTCATCCAAGCCATTCAAATGTAACAACCTTTCTTTCTGTGCATGACTGAGATCTAAATCTAGTTGGGCTTCCATCCTCAATGTGTTATATTCAAATTCAATGGACAACATGACCTTTTTACCATAGACCAGCTCATAGGGTGTAAATCCAGTGGTGGTCTTCCATGTTGTATTATAGGCCCAGGTGGCCTCAACTAGTCTCTCTACCCAATCCTTCCAGCTGCTGTTCACTACTTTGGTTAAGATGTTCTCCAGTGCCCTATTGGTCACCTCCACTTGCCCATTAGCTTGTGGATGATAAGGAGTGGAGGTCCTATGCTTGATTTTGTGATGGTTGAGCAGTTCTTCAATCATGCTGGAGGTAAATTGGTTGCCTTGGTCTGTGATTAGCTCTCTAGGGTACCCAAATTTGTAGAATATATTCGCCCTTAGGAACTCAGCCACCTTCTCTTCTGTCGCTGCCTTAATTGATTTGGTTTCAGTCCACTTAGTCAAATAATTAGTGCACACAATGATGTGTTGTTTTTTATTTGAAGGAGGGTTGATAGGCCCAATGAAGTCCATGCCCCACTTGTCAAATGGCTCGAAAGTCACTTGAGGTTGTTGGGGCATTTCATCTCTTAGAGTAGGCTTTCCCATCTTCTGGCACCAATCGACTAATATACTTTTTCACATCCTGATGAAGAGTAGGCCAATAATAGCCTGCTTGAAACACTTTGAATGTTGTCCTCTTTGTTGCAAAGTGACCTCCACAAGGCCCATCATGACAGGTCAGAAGGATATCAAAGACTTTCTCTTCCCTTACACACCTTCTTAAGATTTGATCTAAGCCAAGTTTGAACAGATTGGCCCCAATCCAGGAGAAGGGGGCGCTCTTTCTGACTATCTTGCTCTTTTCTTTGGAGGGCAAGTTTGGTGGGAACTGTGCTGATACCAGATTGTTTTCTATATCAACAAACCATGGAGAGGTAACTGAAATAGAAAAAAATGTTCATCTGGTAACTGGTCATCCACCATTCCTTCTTCACCTGCAGGAAGATTCATTCTAGACAGAAAGTCATCAACAACATTTTCCTTGCCAGGCTTATCAACAATAGTAAGATCAAACTGTTGTAATAGAAGCGACCATCTTATGATTCTAGAATTCACATATGATTTGTTTATTAAATATTTGATTGCAACATGATCAGTATGCACAAATGTTTGATAACCTGTAATGTAATGCCTAAATTTTTTCAATGAATGCACAATAGTCAGGAGTTCCTTTTTAGTCACAGTATAATTTAGCTCAACCTTTGACCGGTTCTTACTGATAAAATAGATGGCACAGGGAAATTTATCCTCTTCCTGACCTAAGGATGCTCCTTTGTCTTTGTGTGAGGCATCAACATGAATATGAAAAGGGAGGGCCCAGTTTGGGCCTCTAAGGATTGGTGTAGTGGTTAACTTACCCTTTAGAATGTCTAAGGCCTCTTGATAGCTCTTTGACCATATAAACTCAGAATCTTTGGCCAACAATCCAAACAAAGGAGAGGCCAACTTGTTGAAGTCCTTTATGAATCTTCGGTAGTATCCAATAACCCTAAGAAAATTATGACATCTCTCCGCTTTTGTGGATGTGGGACCCTTTGGATGATTGCTATTTTGTTTGGGTCCACCTACAGTCCTTGCTGAGATATTGAACAACCTAGCACAATCCTTTCAGTCATTAAGAATTCACACTTCTCTGGATTGAGAGACAGATTCATTTCAATGCTTTTGTGTAATACTTTGCCTAGGTTAGTCAGGGCTTCTTGGAAATCACAGCCATAAGGTGTAAAATCATCCATATATATTTGCACAGCATCATGTATTAATTCATGAAAAATACTCAAGGCTGCTCTCTAGAAGGTGGCAAGAGCATTACATAGGTCAAAAGGAAGGACCCTATAGGAAAAAGTACCCCAAGGACAGGTGAATGTGGTCTTATCCTGGTCTTCTGGGCAGATTTGGATTTGGTTGTACCCACTGAATCCATCTAGGAAAGAAAAGAATTTCTTCCCTGCCAGGCCATCTAGCACTTGGTCAATGAAAGGTAGGGGAAATTATCCTTCTTTGTGGCTTTGTTCAATTCACTATAATCAACACAAATCCCCCACTTACCATTTTTCTTGGGAACTAAGACTAAAGGAGAGACCCACTCATTGTCTGAGATAGGGTAAATGAACCTTGCATCTAGCAGTTTTTGTAGTTCTTCTTTGACTATGTCTTTAAGAGTTGGATTCATCCTCCTTTGTGGTTGCCTAACTGGCTTGCAACCTTCTTTGATGTATATGTGGTGAGTACACACTGAGGGGTGTACTCCCTTCATTTCCTTATAGCTCCAAGTGAAGGCTTCTAGGTTCTCTCTCAACATGTTGCATAGCTTTTACTATTCTAAAAAAGAAAGAGATGGGTTAATGTTCAAAGTTCTCTCTAGGCCAAATTCTATGGTTTTGACACAGAGGGGGTTGGAATTGGATAAGAATAGGTTAATAAGATGATTGTCTTGGGTTTCCCTTACTTCTTCTTCTAATGGCAGTGAACTAGGAGTTGGACTTTGGAGTAGGTGTTCAATTAAGTCATCCTCATCTTGTTGCCCTCCTCCTATGATTTCTTCCAAAGTATAAATTTGGGCAGAATAACACTCATCTTCTTCCTCCTCCTCCAACCATAAAGGTAAATCACACTCTAGAGAAGGTTGAGAAGGAGGGTATAAGACTAATTGTTTGGACATATGCCCATTCTTGATGGTCATATTCCAGCTCTGCAGCTAATGTAAGCATCAGTTGTTGCCAACCATGGCCTCCCAAGGATGAGAGGGTAACCAGTAAGCTTAGTCTTAGGCTAGAGAACTAGGAAATTTTCCAGGTACTCCCAGAAGTCAATGTTGACCATCACATCCTCCACAATTCCCTCAGGGGTGACTGTGGAACGTTCTGCAAGTTGCAGAACCATTGTGGTCTTCCTTAATGACCCTTGGAGTTTGAGTTTGATCATGGTGTCCTTGGTCATCACATTAATGGTAGCCCCAAGATCAATCAGAGTGTGTGGGACAATTGTGTCATTGATGTGCACATCTACTATAGGGCTTCCAGGGTCCAAATAATTTGGACATATTACCTGCCCCAACATTAAGTTAGATAACTGCCCAATGACATTGATGGTAGGGGCATCTCTTTTTCTTCTTCCTGGATGCTTGAAGCACTTCTCCTTTATTAACTTATTATAAATGGGAACATCTTTGATTGCTTGGAGAAGGGGGATCTTTACACCTAGATTCTTCAATTCTCCCAGAAGTTCAGTTTCTTCTGGGGTAGGCTGGAGTGGTTGGGTTAATCTCTCAGGAAAGGGTGGATTTAATTTAAGGTTGCTTTCCTCTCTTTCTTCCTCAACGTCCCTATGTGGAGAGGGAGGTTGGTTGTCTGGGAGAATTCTCCCAGATCTTAGGTTGATCTCCTGGATTTCTACAGCATAAGCTGGGTATGATTTTTCTTGACTTTATGCTTGTTGAGCTTGCCTATTGTTTGGGTTTTGATTTGGCTGGGCATGCATTTGAGGTTTCTTAGGTGGAGCAGTGTGCAGGAGTTGTGGTTGGGTAGGTGGTGGAGGCAATAGGGCTGGAACATTGTTGAATTGGGGCCTCCACCCCTGAGGTGGGGTATTCCGCTGATGTTGTGGCTGAACATAAGTTTGAAATGATTGATTGGCTGGCTGGGATTGATACTGAGATGCATAGGACCAAGGAGGGGGTGTAGACCAGGAAGGATGAGCAGGGGGTCCCCAAGAAGGTATAACTGTGGTTTGGTTGGGGTTGTAATTTTCATGGGATGGCCCTTGCATACCCTGCTGGTATGGTCTAGACCCCGGAGGTCTCCTTTGGTTGATGTAGCAAAGTTGCTCAGTGACCCCTTCAACCCCTTGATATACAGCTTTGAGTCTAGGTAAAGAAGGGCACTTGTCTGTGTA
>APFE030556697.1:0-27640 GCA_000404065.3 Pinus taeda | reverse complement strand
TTGGAGGTGACAGTGCTATATGCACAAGTAGAAGTGAAGGTCCTGCTTGTTGTCACTGTTTATCTGGCAAGAGACCCTAGGGATTCCAAGCCAAACTTCTATAGCGTTAGAAGAAGCTTAATTCTTTGATGGAAGGAGAGCAAACCTATTAAGAGGAGCTACTCTACTGCAGTAATGAAGAAAACATCATGAAATGCTAAACTTACACCATAACCTAACTAACCAATTAAACAGCTATGCTAAGCAGAATTGCTAAATTAACACTAACCTAATGCTAATTGTCTAAGTTGCAAAAGTAAAGAGCATCAAAAATAGACTAAGGTGTAATAAAGAAACTTAGGCTAAATCAGGTTTAAAGCGGAAAAAGCAATCGGAGGTCGAAATTAGTGAAAGGAGGACATGATGGAGCAACAATGCATAAGAACTGTTGGATCAGTTGGGTGAAAGGCAAATGAACGACGAAGATTGGATCGTACGAGGTTACATAGATCAATGGGAAAACAGGGTTAATGAACAAGACGAATGGTTGAGGTCTTATCATGAAGGCTTGAGCAACTAGATGGATGAATAGGATGAACGCACACGATGAATGGTGGAGATCATATCGCGCAGGTTAAGTCAAGAGATAGACGGACGAGGCTAACAGGAGCGATGGACGACTGAGATCTTATCTCACAGGTGAAGTTAAGAGATGGATGGCTGAGATATTATCGCATGAGTGAAGTTAAGAGATGGACGACGAAGATCATATCGCGGGGAAAAGAAACGTGCAGAAATGAGGGAGTGGGTTTCTAAGGCAGTAAGTAGTTTCTCGCGCGCCCTTCAGGCTGTAAGCAGTTTTTGGAAATTTCTCGCGATTAGCCTTACTACGTGACACGTTGCATAAGAAAACCACTTTTATCGTGTGCTCTCAGGTGGATAGCGTCCGTGCACTAATCGCGAGATTGTGTGACAGCAGTTGGATCAAGCGGGACTGATCAACGGTGGAGATCAGCCAAGCTAGTTGGTGATGGGGTGAAGCAACAACTGTCAAATTAGGCGAGAAAGATTGAAGGTGGGGGTTTAAAGTGCCTAAAGGTGTGGAGGTGACATGATGGCCATCATATAAGGTGAGACAGATTGACAATGGGGACTTAAATTTCATAAAGTGAGTGGCGGACTCCACGCGAGGCAACAGTTGGAGGAAATAGTGAATTGGACGATGATTGTGAAGGTTTGTTGGTAATCAGATGATGATGAAGCGATGGATGAGGAACGTCCTGGAGGCGGTTTCAAATGAAAATGACAGAGAGAACTAGTGCAGGTGAACAAACAACTGCTTTAAACAACAAACTCCATAGCCCATGCGAGAACCAAAGACCTGTGTTTTTGGGGTTGCTGAAGGGTCTTTGCCTCAAGTCATGGTCAGAGAGCGAGGAGATGAGGCTGAGACACCTGCGCACAACTTGATAGTAATATTTTCCTCTAACTAACATGTGAATTAAAAAAACACAAATGGAAGCAAACTTAAAGCCAATGCAGCTACTGAAGTAAATGAGAAGAAACAGGAAGTTATTCAAACAAATGAACAGAACTAGAAAGCCACTTAAACAAATGAATCAGAACCAGAAAACTACTTGAGCAAATGAATCGACAAACCATGAAACTACTTAAGCCAATAAACATAAAAGAACTCTTATGCTAGCAGATATGTACAATGAAGAGGAGCTTTGGCTACTTGGGTCGGGCCCTAACCCAAGAGCTTCAACCCTCGGAGTTAACTCAAAGCTGGCTTAAACAAAACTCATTCTTATTAGAAAAACCATGGATTATAGAGAAAACTGTCACAAGTCTTTGCAACTCAGAAATAAAACAGAGTTTTACAATAGAAGTCTGAATCCTACTGAGGTCCTAAGCCTCTCTATTTATACATTTGAATTCTCTAACGACTTCCTTCCCATTAGGGAGGCTTGGCCTCTAACTCAAGAAAAACTGGTTTGTGTCACTTTCACTTGCTCGACTGTCTTTTAGTCTTCAACATGATGGCTGTGTGCACTCCGAACTGATGGTGGAATATTCGAATGGAGGGGTAGTAAATGAGGAAGATTTACGTCCTATAATTACTCTCCCTTGTCCCATTTGTGTCTTTACCAAGGCCTTTGCCATAATTCTTTGCTTTTATCCTTTCTACCTGCATTTTCCTTGCTTTAATCCTTTATTCTTGCATTTCATGCACATTAGACCACAAAGCAACATATCCAACTCTGAATCATTTCATAAACAAAATATAATCAAAAGTATGCAATAAGTTGTGAGAATAGTTGGTTTGAATAAGCTAGGAGGTGAATTAAGGCCAATTAAGTCCCACATAATTGCTCAATGATGAGGCTCATAGCTTTTGACAAGGTAGTACTACTCCTAGATGGCATCCCAGAATGAATTCCGAGTGGTTGCGACTGAAAATTGTGAGCTCGTACTTTCATCCTTTTGCTTGCAGTAGATTTCCCACCAGTCCTTAACGTGGGGGGCTACTTTGAGAAGAGCAAAAATAATATTTTCCCGACTAGAAAAATAATGAACAGAAAAAATACCCTTCTAGCAGATTTAGCCATTTATCTATGACATCTATGTCTATCTGACCCTCGAATATGGGGATTTCAAAATTAACTTGTACCTTAAAGGGTGTAGCATTTCTAGAGTAGTTGTTGGAAGCCGATGCGTCGCCTTTGGGTAGCCACTGAAGGATCCGGGCAAATTTTTCCATCATCGCGTTCCTTTGTTGCTCGAGGGATTCTTCGAGCAAGATTTTGATAGGATCTCCTACCCCCTCGTCTTTCTCTTCATCTGCCATGGGAGGCCGTCAGGATTTGCAAGGCTGGTCTTGCAAAGGTTCGACGAGTTCTAGCCCTAACTCCTTATATCCCAACCTCGTTAGGTACATGCAAAGAAAAACAAAGAAAGAGCAGATCCCTCTGATGCCATTGTTCCAGATTTAAACTGGAACATAACAAATTACAGATATAACCATACATACAGAGATGCAACAAAAGTAATACTTCATTTTATTACTGTAAAATATTGAAATATTCTTACAAACAGAAATGGAAATAAACTAGCTAGGGCGAGCTTATCTTTGAGAAGAGATGTGGCAGCTACATGAATTTGAACTGAGTTACAATGAGGCTGTTAGGTTTCCCCCTCGAAGAGGCTTATTTCTAAGGCGTTCATCTATCTTTTTGTGAGTTGGTTTCATAACAGAGGCTCAAAGGCCTATTTATTTTTGAGAAACAATGGAAAACCCTAGACATCCGAAAACCTAATCCTTGGAGATGAAACACCAAACTGTGGGCCCTGTTTCGGTAAATTGGTACATCAACTTCCCGGGGTCGTAACTTTGGCATACGATCTTCATTTAACATGCACAATACCTCGTTGGAAAGATCTATCAAAGGACTACAACTTTGGGAAGAACCACATCAATCCATGGAGCCTTGTTACTCCCATATTTCCAAAAAAAACGTCGTTTAGGGCCTCAAAACGACTCCAGAAGTTTAAGATTCGAAAAACTGCTAAAAATAGTAAATTGTGCTACAATTAAGGAAACTGAAAAACTGAAAGAGACAGTTGTGGGGGTCCAAGTGGGATAGGTGGGTGGCCATCAACATCCACCTAGATCAAGGCCATCTTCCTCTTCACTCATTTTGATTATAATTTAGGAAAGTGTCCTTGTATATTGTCACTTAGGTTCTATTCCCACTCATTGGGCTAGAGGGATCATCTTTGTCTACAAAGAGGATTTTCCTAGACAACAAAATGGCGACCCGTTGGGGAAGTTATAACCTTTTCCATCCATTCCTTCAATCAAATCCTTTGACTAGTTTGACCAACCATCGATTTATCAGCATGTGTGCACCAGTCTAGGTTTATACCATCATTGATTACTGCCTTAGAGTGCTAAGTTTGGATTGTTTCTTGAAATATTTCTTGTTTTTTCTCATATTCCTCTCTCAGCATGAGTTTTATTAGTGATAGTCACGTTGGCAGCGCATGTTTTTACCTGTACAGTCGCGCTGAAAACCCTGTTTCCCACTGTTTTCTCGTGCTTAAAGTCATCACTACTTTTATTATATAAAGTAATGTTGATGACCTCAACCAGCGCGGGTTTGGCTATGCAAAGTAATGATGATAGCCGAATCATCACAGGTTTCGCTATCTAAAGTAGCGTTGACCCTTGAATGTGAGAAATTTTAAGGTTTCTGCATTCGAATCTAGTGTGTCTTGGCCCCTAAGGTCTTTTCTCATCCTGTATGCTTGGATTTGTCGGTGTTTTTGATTGACTATCTTGATTATTTTGCAAAATTTGTCTCATTGGCTTCGAAGTGAAATCTGACTAAGTTCTAGGGTTTCTAGTCAATTGGTCATCGCTTGTTGCTTGTTGGTATCATTGAGATGTTGGTTTTGCTGATTGATTGAGTTTTTCTTTTTTTTGGCTGTGGAAATCATTGAAAACATCGTTTTGAATTTGTTTTAGCTTGTCTTTTGAAATTTACTTTTCGTGAAAATGGATTAGATTAGTTGCATTGAAAAGTTTTTTTTTGAGATTCATCACTAAAAATAGATCACATTTTTTAGTAATTGAAAACTAAAAACTGTATTAGGTGCATCAAATCTTTCAAAACGAAAAGAAAAGCATAATTCATATAAATGCTTCTTAGTAAAGTTAAAATCATTTTGCTTTCGAAAAGTTGCATTTGGGATAGTGAAAAGTGAAAATCTTTTTTACTTTTGGCATTGAATTTGGAAGACGAAAGTGACAGTTAGTGAAAGGCATTTTTCATGATGCATTATTAATTGAAATTTCTTCCCTTGATTAGTCTAGCTTTGATAAAAACGAAAAAGTTTTCCTTTTCTCATATAGTTGCAACTTAGGTGTTCAAGTGACATCGTTTCAAGCCTTAAAACTGAAACTTAATTGAAGATAAACTTAAAATTTACCTCAATTAACCTAAGGATCATTTGGAACTTACCACAAATATCTAGAGGTCTAGGCTAGAGATGTGTTCCAACGTATTTAAACATAGCAACTGTCGTTAAATTCCTGCACTGTATCCCGAGGGTGAAATCCTATTCCAGTACGGAAGTATATTGGAGGTTCTCCTGTAATCTTGGGTATATAGGAGGCACTCTAGTATGGCAAGTATATGTGAACACTCTCACCAAATGGTTATGCATTAGATAGCGCTAACGTAGACTTCTGCTCCCCCTACCATTGAGTATATATTGTGAGACTCCTTTAGGTTGCTATCCTTTAGCTACAGGTAATCGAGTCAGTTGTCTTGTAAACGTGATACACCAAACACAACATTCAGGGAGATTGGTCGTCATACATTAAGCCTTTGGTTTTGGCTAAGGTATTGTTGAAGCGTCAAAATTCGTTGTAACAACATTGGGGATAACCACCTGGTATGGACCTTGAAAGTAGCTCCTTTTCTGTTTGGTATAGTGGCTTCGACTAGGGATAATGGGACCAGTTTCCCTGAGAGGATTGATTTGATAATGTTGATGGGATGATATAGGATGTAATGGGAAATGATTCAACTAAGTGCAATCTAATCTAATTACTAAACACATGCATATATCTTAATCTAACATTATATAACTATAAATATACCCGAGAATAAAATAAGATAAGCGATCTACAATGATATCTTACAACAATTTCAGAGACATAATAATCTCTACTTCCTTTACTGCGTGTCCATAATCGTGTAGTGTGAAAGAACCACATTGTAATGGGAAGGTTGGCCAAATGGATTTCTTTTGTTCTTTCAGTCCTCTGGTTAAATCGTCTTCCCCTGTTGTCTGGTAGGCTATTTCTCTGGCCAATAGTTTGTCGGGGACATAATATGGGAGGACATGTAGAGAAGCAATGCTCCCAAAAACTCTAATGTAGGTGAATGTCTCTTCCCCGAACCATCTAGCTAATGGCAAGATATCTACTTCGACCTCTTTAGAAAACCTAGGGGTTGTTCTACAAAAACTCCTTTATGAATAGTCACCATAACACCCTGACATATTTTATAAAAATGGGGGTGGAATTGAGATTCCCACAAAATTTTATGGTATATATGGATGGGAAGCGGGTTTTGTACAGTCCACTTCCATCCCATATTCGGAAACTGAGAACTAAAACAAATTGCGTCCATAACAAAAGCACTCATAAAGAAAGGGGTAAAAGTCCTTGCAGTTCTCTTCTTTTTATACTCTTGTTGACAGGCTGGAATATTCTGCCAACAGTCAAGGGGATCTCCCCGGTGTAGGCTCCCAACTAGAACCTGCACTATTTGTGGTAGGGATCCCTTCTGGTATGTAGGCCCGAATGCCCTTCAGTTTTGTAGAGTTTGCTTTGGACGAAGGTGAAATGTAGACTCAATTGAAAGCATGAACCTCAAATAAATACAAGGAAATAATTGACGAATATCTTATGTCACATATGCCATGGATAGCTAAACCATAAACGACATAAACCTTATGTAAAGGTATTGTTAGCAGACTCTAGATAAGACTCATGTATTCTAAGATAAAATGTTTAATAATCGTAAATCAGTTCACAACAATCAAACATTTATAAACATACATAACTTGTGCGGTCAAAACAAATTATACCAACACCAAAGAAATAGTTCACTGGAACGAGTATAGTGTTAGTGAAACAAATACCATTCATACGAAGCCACATAAAGTTTGGAGTATGAGACAACATGTGAGAAGACCACAAATCAAATAGCTTTAAGGAATAATCAATCCATCAAGTGAAGGAAAATACTCATGGCATTAGCACATAAACATTTGAAGAATCTAATAGTAGAAGCTTACAATCACTCCTTGCATATATTAAAAGACATCAATTCTCTCAAGCAATTTATATCTCCAAAAGAGTCCTCAGCAAAAAGTCCACTACAAATGAGGTATGAGGGTATATTTAGAGGGTAAGAGCAAATCTTGGCCTACCCTTGACTCTTGGACTACCTCATGACCTTTCATATTCACAACATGACTTTTAGTATTCTACATGACCTTTCATATTCACAAGGTGTTCTATGCTACTGTAGACAAAATGTCACGAAATCACTATCAATCTAATTCACTAACTTAATAATACAAGTTCTGGAACATCAAACCCGAGCTGTTCCATCAAATATGTGCACCACAGGTTATATTCTGCTGCAATGGGCGTGATCTGTGACTGGTATTTCTCATGTCGGTGTAGGCACTTGAGGGTAATCGACATGTCCTTTGTATGGGTTGCTTCTTTAAACGTCTCTATGAATGCATGTACTTCCTTGGTGATCTCTTCTTGCTTCCTCACTTGCCCAAACTCTCCTATCGATGGCACTCTGTTAGTGTCAGTCTTTGCAGCCTTCCTCCAATGATCAAACATGCTCTTGCAAAATGATTTTAAGGTGTCAAGGTCAAATTTTGTCATTTCAGTGAGCCTTCAAGCAAAATTTGGTCACTAGGTATTAGGTCTAGGGTTTGTTTTCGCCCTTGTCAAAGTTGTCCAAAAGTCGGTCTATGTCACCATTCAGCTGAGTGTACCATCATTCAGAGGGTTGTCATCATCATGTTAAGTTCCACTGGGTCATTTTACACCTTGTTCATGCTTTATTTGTGCCTCGGTAAAGTTCATTTCCCTCTCCTAGGGTTTTGAAGGTAATTTCTCTTGGGTGGTCAAATCATTAGAAAAAATTGTATCCTGATGTTCATACACCTTCCCCTATCCATAATGTACCTTATTAAACACTTCCCATCACTAAAATCCCCCAAATTCCTCATTTTTTCACAAACCCTAGTTTCTTGCTACAACTTGGCAATTTTCTAGGTTGGGCCTGTGTTTTGCCCTTTTGGACCCCTTCTCCTCACTCAATTTCTGAGATTCCACTTTCCCATACTTCCTAACATCCCTCCCTACTTCTCAAAATTTCTTGAAGAATGAAGCCCCCTATCCACTTCATTTCGTTTCATTTCGACAAGTCCCTTGTTCCACACATCGGGGTAGGTTTTATTAAAGTGATATTTTTGAGCAATAAAAGATGAATTTGGGAAAAATGAGAGAGGTTTTTGTCCAAAATAGGCCAAGGAAGAAAACCCTCCTTCACTTTTTACACAAGTGTCATGGTTTTAGAGAAATGTCAAAAATACAATTTCCTCGGCAGAATTGATGCACCTCCGCAGTGACCTTGGGAAAATCAAGTTTTCTCCTAGATTGGTTAGCCAAATGACTTTCTTGATGCGTAAAAGGTTAACTAGACACAAATATCTTTCCAATGAGCTATCATGAGCTCAATTTGGAGTTGAGGAAGCCCTTCAAAAGTTGACTGCAACAACACTCTGCCTTGAGGCAACCACATTTAGCACATTTAGAACAGTCTTGGAAGATTTGATTTTTGATAGGGTAAATGAGCTCCAAATTGAAAAATTCCAATTGGGCTAGAAAATAGACTCAAATAAATTTCCAACGAGCTATCGTGCGCCCAATTTGGACACCAGGAAATCCTCCAAAGGTCTCTTGCACAAAGCACTAAAAAAACAGGGTTTGGGTGCACGACGCATTGGGTTTGTGCGCGACACACCTGGCATGCGCAGCGCATAGAACCACCAACACAAAAAATCATTGTGGCTTCCAATAAAGATAAAACTCATCATTCCATTAGACATGTTCATTGCTTGAAACTTTCATTGCTATGCCAAGAGGTCAAAGGATATTGATTTGAGGGTTAAAGGAAGGAATTTTGTGTTTGACTGTGAGTTGAAGGGCCACGCGGCGCATTGGAGGAGGTCGCTGCGCACAGAGCTGACAGGCCAGTTGTTTATCCCGATAGTCATCAAAACTCAATAGCGCCATGTCTTTTTCTCCAAATAAGTATGAGCCTTCTTGCTATTGAATTTAACTTGGTTGGGTGTTGCTTGGAGAGAGAATTCAAAGATTTGAAGTTTGAAAGTATAAACCCTACATTTATATCAAGATCTACTCCATAGGGTTTTGTAATTGGTGTTTTTAAATGTTTATTTTGGTGCCAAGTCTCCTCTCTCGCTTGTGATCCCTTCCCTTTCATAATCCTATCATTATTAAACTCCCTAAACACAGTCAAGTGACTGTTTGCACATTTCTTCACTTGACAAACTCCATCATCCGCTTTTCCCAATGTCCCATATTCCTCACAATCCCTCATTTCCCTTTGGCAGAGGAAACAAAACACCTATTTCTCATTTTCAAAACATACACCTTTTATACATATTGCAGCACCATGGAGGCGGCAGACACATACACATCATATGAACAAGATAGTTATTCCGCCACTGAACTGCATGCGCCAGGAGGGTACTGAGGAGACGCAAAAGGCATGATAGGATCCAAATCTTGGGAAAGGCTTCCTTGGCTGAACATGATACTCAATGATAGGCCTTCAGTCCAAATTTCAAGGAATTTGGAGCAAATTCTATCAATTTTGAATATTTTGGCTTTAAAAATAGGTTTTTTCTGCCTTGTGCTTAGTGCCACTTGGCGTGCGCTTATCATTGGGAGCTCTCCAGGAGGAAAAATTTACATTTTTGGATTTTTCATCAAAATTTATGTATGCTTTGGATTACCTAAGGATTTCATCAAGTTCTGGGTTGCCTAAAGGGTCAAAAACACCCTAAAAATGACCTCACTGCCCTTATTTTGACACACAGGAAGCAGTCTTGGGAGATTGAGGTTTTGAAGGGGAAAATGACATCCAAATCTAGAAATTCCACTTGGGTTGGAAATAAGACAGGCAGGGATTTCCAACAAGCACACTTGGGCTCAATTTGGACTTCCGGAAGTGCCTCAAACTCAACCTCAAAGTGGCGCGATGCACACAGATTTTGGCGTGGCGCACAAAGGATTTTTGCCCAATTTTTCACCTTCCAGCTCATAAATTCGGCCAGTTTGACTAGTTTTGTTTTTTAATGTAATTTTTGACCTATATAGATGTAATTGGAGGATCATGATGTAATTTTGGCACTTATTTATTTTTTCTAGATGATTCATTCACTAAGAAGTGAAAAATTTAATGAATGAATCAGTTTCCTAACATATAGAGGCAAGTAGTTTTGGCTGCCTAGATTTTAGTTCCTTGTTTAGAATTGGTTGAAACAACTCCTAGAATGACGAGCTCGACTCCTAGAGGCAAGGGAATGGGTTGGGCTAGTATATATCATGTATTCTCTTAGTCATTTTCAGGGTTGGACACTTGGGATTGCTTGGGAATATCATTGTACATTCTATCTCTACATTTTTGGCTAAGGAAAGACCAGGGTTTTGTAGCACTATTTGGGATCCATGTGGCTTTATGTTTTGATGGTGTTCTTCTCTAAGTAATTGTAAGTTCATTAGTGTTATGTGTATCATTTTCCTTTCTCTTCTTCTGAATTTGAACAAATGAGTGATTAAGGTAGAACTCATTAACTGCTATGCTCTGCCTTTGAATTTGTTTAAATTTCCATGTTTTCATCTGTTTAAGGAGAATTCTTGAGACTCTCTTGCTCTCCTTAGCTCCTCACCAGTCTGATACATACATTCACTCACTTTAAAGCATCAAAATGATTGCCTTCCTTACCCCAATCAAAACTCTACAGAAACTGTGCCTCATCCCCGAGCCCAATTTTCCTTTCCCTGTTTCCAGTACAAAACCCCCAAACACTCAAATCAAACCCTTGTACTTTGTACCTAGCCTAAAATTAGCTTTTATTTCAGTCATCTCAAGCCCTATCGATTATCTTTTGCCGAGATTGACCTGGAGAGAGCCCTCTCCTGTCCTCGTAGGGCTAGCTACGAGGCTGAGCGTGGTTTGATGTGGACCTAGAAGCTTACCTTTTCAGCCTAAGGTAAATATAGTCTCTAACACACTCCATGTAATTGTATTATTGATTCCAAGCTACTAAAAAGATGCTTGTAGGATGCGAATACCCTTTCCACATCTTTGGTTATTTTGTCTTTGGACTGAACTTTGATGCGAAGCTGGACATTAGTATTTTGCATGGTGATCCAGTCTTTCTTAGGGACCACCGTCAGGGCCCAGGGTACTTAACAGACCATTCGTGTATCCTATCCAAAGCAGTCATAGTCTCTTTAAGCATGGCTACTCTTTCTTTTGTGTGAGCTTGGATGGCTACAATGGGGGCTATTGTGTGGTGTACTTTAGACATCTCCTAGTAAACTACCATCATGGCTTTCCCCAAGGTCTCTATTTCTACCTCAATGGTTGCTTGGAACTTTGCTGCGCTTGTGTGTACTAAGCAGAGTGCCGTGTTCTCTTCCTCCATCTTCTTTTTCTCATGTTCTGCCATGGTGGCCCTCTATTTGGATGCGTAAAGCCTATTCTGCAAATCAATCCGCATTTTGTATGCTCATCCTGGCCACATTGTGTTCTATGGTGACCACAAAAGCCATCCTGGCCGAGGCGACCATTTTGAGGGTTTTCTATAATATTAGGCATAATATCTTTGGCTGTGGTCACTAACAGAGGCTTGACTAAGTTCTTGATGCAAAACTTCTTCCTTTATTGTACGATCTTAAAGTTTATCTCATCGAAAATGAGCCTAGTGAGACCTAGGACCTCCTCGTCTTGATCCTTTCTGAAGCCTAGATCTTGGATTGGAAGATGTTCGCCAGTGAGGGGAGTAGTAGGGGGTATGTCTAATGGAGGAAACTCACTTTGTCTCGTGTCGAAGTCAGCTATTTTGTTGGTCTCCCATTATTCACTCTCTCCGGCTTCCTTTTCCTTATTCCTCCTAAGATCTTCTTCCCGTTGCCTTTTTTCTTCCTTTGCTAATGCCCGTTGCCTCTCTATTTCATCTTCCATGTTCTTCAACTCTTGTTACAACCTCATGTTTTCTTCTTGCCTTCTCTTCTCATCTTCTTCTTCCTGTTTTTTCTGCTCTTCCTCTTCCTACTTTTTTCTCTCTTCTTCCTACCTTTTCTTCTTTGCCTCTTCTTGTTCCTGTTGTTTTTGTTTTTCTCGCAACTATTTCTCCTTCTCTTGTTCCTCCTGCCTTCTCCTTTTTTCGTTCTGGCTCTGGTTGTTGGAATTTGAAGGTTGTTTGCTCTCCAGCTCCCTTTGCCTCTTGAGCTCTCGCTTTTTTCTTTCCAAGTAGGCATTTCTTTTTTCCAGCGTTGCATCATCCTCCTCGTTGTCACTCACGGGGTCTTCAACCTCCTTCCCTTTGCACTGCTCAGCTTCCCCACTGCTTGTTGGTGCTTCGAGCTGCTTTTTCTTTATGGCGGAAGCTCTTTCCTTGAGGCTTATATTTTCCTGGGAATCGTCTTGGGGCTTATTGTCTGTAGCCTGTTCTTCGTTTGGGCTAAATTTCCTTGTAGCATTATACCAGTTCCTAACCCTATCTTCAATGTCCTTTTGGGTATGAGAATATGACCAACTGAATTTTTCCTTCTTGCAATGGGAAACCATTATTTTCTCTGGATCATAAGTTCGGTAGTTGAGCGTTGCGAAAAGGCTTCCTTTTAGAGCCTTGGCTTCTGCCTCTACCTATTTTGAAATTTTCTACCATGTATGCCTCGATGGTGAAGGGGAAGGTGAGCTAGGGTTTCTTTTTTCTTTTGTTCAATATCTTTGAAAACCCTTGCATCATCTGGTAGCAGACCTCTTGCAAGAGTGTCCTATCTGTGGCAAACTTGGGTAGGGCATGCAGAGGCTTATGGGTACCGAACACCCTAATGAACGTCCCCTTTCCAATGGGGAACTAATGTGCTACCTTGACGAGTGTCTTGATGGCCCTCTTAGACATGCATGGTGGTTTCTCACCAAAAAGTAGTTGGTACAATGGACTGATGAAAGTTTAAGAGATTATATCTAACATGCCTCTGTAACCTATGTCCCAATTTTTTTTATAATGGCTATGCACGAGATTGGCTGTCGACGAGTCCCAGTTGCAACTCCAGTTTTCAAAGTAGCATCTCGAGCAAACAACATCAAGGAGGTATGATGACATATAGAATTTTGGAGGCTGTTCTGGTTGTGGGAGCTTGGCAGCTGTTATGTTTGTTTTCAATGATGAGCACAAGATGCTTTCCCAATTAAAAATGGTCCCTCAGGTGGCAACAACGTACATGAGGGGAACCCAGGTGCCATAGAAAATGTCAAAATCTAGCTTGCCATACAACTGACACATCATTGTAGCAATTAAATGATACACTTTTCACAATCCCTCTGTCGTGTAAGCTTGATATGTCATGACCTGGAACTTTGCAGGGTCTTGCCACCATTCCCTGAGGATGTTTTTTGTTGGAGTCGAGAACCCGGTGAGCCACTTGGTATTGAAGACCTACTATTTCTCAGGGAGCCTATAGTAAGCACTGATGTCTGTCAGGGAGATAATGGCTATGGGTGCTCCATCGTGGCCTCTGATTAACTAGGACTCTGTGTTCATGCATTGCGAGATCCATTCAATGATTTCTGATCAAGGGAAGACTAGGGGGTGTGCTTCCACCTTGTGTAACTTTGATCTTTTGACATGGAGGTAAACTTGAAAATCCTCTTGTGTCTCCAAGATGTCTAGATTTGCAAACTCTTCGTAAATGCTATACTAGGAAAGCCTTATGGCTTTACTGATGTTATAGGCAGCATCCCCGAAGATAGGTGGCTCCTCTTCTGGGTCATCCTCCCACGACCCACTTCCTAAGGCCCCATGAGCAACTTTAGTGGTAGGGGGAGCCATATCATCCTCAAAAGAAGAAATGGAAATGCACTCTAGATATATGTCACATGGCATTTCAAAAACACAGTCCCACAATGAGAGAGACGACATGGAAATCAAATAAAACTTGCAGAAAAAAAAGAGATTGCAGTAGGTGCAAGGTGAGTCGCATGGGGAATAGGTCGCAGGCTAAGGAGTGCGACTTGGTGATTTGCACCATGAGTTGTGGATCACCCAGGGTTGCAAATTCGTGGGGTAGGGGGACTGGTCGCAAGTCACAACTAGATGGGGTCACAAAGTCTCGAGGTTGCGAGGAAAAGGATATCACGGCTTCACGTCGCACGACTCAGGCTGAACGAAGATTAGGGAAGATACATAAACGACCTTAGGAGGTTAGGGTCCCTCTTAGGTTAGTAAATTCAAGCATATAGATGAAGTAGGGGGTCCTAGGTTTAAGCAAGGGCAATGCTTGAGATCAGGCAGGGAGAGAGTAGCCAGGGCAACGGTTCTGTGCAAAAGATGAAGAAAATACCAAGTAAAGGAGTTAAAACCCTAGGGTGAGGGAATGCCAGAGGCCAAGAAATGTAGACAATGACACTTGGAAGAAAATAATGATTGCTAGAAGGAGACGATTACTTACCCAGAGAGAGTCGCACACGTGAAACCTAGTCGGAGGATCTCCTAGATCTTTGTGCGACCTAGGAAGCAGTTACAAAATTAGGTTGGAGCGACCTCTTATATATAGTTTTGGTCACATGCGTGAGGTCACATGGGGCTGGCATGTGACCTTGCGACCATGCGACTTGGTAGGTCATAAGGTTGCGATGGTCGCATGGTCACGTCCATGGATGGGAGACGGGGGTGCGACCTTGCGTCCAATGCGACCATGCGACCTGGATGGTCACAAAAGTTGAAAAAGTCGCATGATCGCATCCATGGATGGGAGACGAAGGTGTGATCACCTGACCTGTGCAACCTTGCGACCTAGATCGTCGCAAAGTTACAAAGGTCACATATTCACATTGATGTTTGCATGTGGACGATACGACCTCGAGACCTTTGCGACTTGGCTGGTTGCAAGGTCGCAAGGAAACATGCATAGGGAAATGCGACTACGCGACCTCTGCGAACTGTGAGTCATAGAAGTCACGATAGTCGCAAGGATTAAGTCTAGTTGCGATCCGACTCTGCGGCCAACTGACTAGGGCAGGAAGCAACGACCTAGCTTTACTTAGAAAAATTTAGACTCTTCCCTATGTTCTTTGAGATTGATGAGCTTTTGAACAAAACTTGGTGGGTCGTTGGTTCTGCCCAGTATAGGGGCTCCAAAAATTTCAGAGTTTTCGGGATTTTGGGAGGGGTTGTTGTAGCAGCTACAACAACTCCATAATGGCCTTTGCTAAATTGTTTGATAAAATCTGATCCCAGTTCATAATTGTTGCATTAACTGTTGCATTTATTAAAGGGAGCCACTCAATAGAAAATTTGGTGCTATCAGGTCTACCGAATAACCTACACATCATTGCTGCTGCAAAACTATGAGGGGGAGAAATGGATGCCATTGAGTACATACCAGTTTTATCCCATTTGAGTTTGCCTCCGCCTAATCTCCAGGTCTGCATAATGTCCAATATGTCCTCATTCTCTTTGGCAAAATGCTCAAGGAACTCTTTGTTATAGAGCTTTGAGGATCTGGTAGCTGGTACATTAGGTGTAGATTTTCTAGTGAGAAAGACCCCATGATCTGTTGCCTTTTACTCTTGAAAGTTATGTTTGAGATGTCTACCTCATCAATTACCTATTTTACCATATCCGTGTATGGTATTATCTTTGGTCTCGTAGCTATTTGGTGTAAGAATGAACATGCTATCTCAAAATAAGAGGCATCAGATGACTCCTCAACATCAGTTATGGCCTTTGTTACCAGTGGCATGGGCTGCTCTTCTTCTAACAGGTTATGCATGGCTTCCCATATCGTGGTTCCTTTGTCCTTGCTACATGTGGTATCAGAGAAAAACGGTACCATGTCTGATTTCTCAGATGCAGTCACCTTTCTCTTCTTGCCATTTTTTCTAATGATGTTTTCTGAGAAGGTTTCCTGAAATGGAGTAATGGAAGTTATCGGATAAACACAAAGCGTGAATGACAATGAGAATTAAATGATACAGTTAACCTCAAAAGGTGACAAGAAAAGAGTTTTTATTCAAAATGCAGATGAAAATATATCAAATCACATCGAGCCGCTCTTAACATAAATGCCATTAAACTTATTAAATACGCACTATGATCTCTTATCATTGCCTTTATTACTCATTTAAACTACCGCATCGCAAACGGGAAGGGAAAAACTTTAATGTGGCGAGTTTAAAGTGTGATATGCTAATTATGCGATTGCAATAACATTATCACAATATCGCAAATCATGATATTACATTTTCGGTCGTGCGTTTTTCTGGAGTTATTTAGAATTCTGGGAGATACGAGGTGAGTGGCATACTTTTCATTGTTTAGAGCATACTTTTCCTAAATGAATAATTACTTCGTAAAGTGCCTTTTTACTAAGTGCTGAACTTAACTTATAGTTTATAACATTTGTTTTTATTGGGTCTGGGTTCTATCGCACTTCACAAAGTTTTGTAGCTCATAAGAATGGCTTTTAAGTAAAGTGTCGCGATGCGATAAGTATTGGCTTGCTTTACCGCAATATCATAGTTCGCATATTACGACAGGCTTTGTGAGTTGCATTTTTTTTAAAAGCCGATATGCGATTGCAATAGGCACTTCATTTTACAACAAACGCCTAAAGTATTAGCCTTAAATGAAAAGTCTAATGATATCCTAAGTTAAATGCGGTTATCCCTTCCATCACAATTTGTGGATCTTGGTTGTTAATTAACCTTTTGACACACTTGGTCCAATGATATGTAATAAAAGAGAAAATTGCTAGTCTTAAAGGGATTTGACTTGATATCTTAATTTATTTCTAAAAATTTAAAAAGTAAGCACTTAAGTGCTAAGTTTTTCTTGGATGATTTTTTTATAAAAGGTCCCCATTTATTAATAGAATATTAACTATTAAATCAATAAATGGGGGGGTTGTTGAACAATACAACAATTGGCAATTCACTCGAAGAACTAGTTATCTCTGATAGTCTTTTGAAATTTCTAAACTTCCAAAATAAAAATAGTTCAGAAAATAGGAATTACATGAAATCTAAGATAAGTAACATTTCTCTGAATAAAAAAACAAAATCCACCTAATTACCATCCATTTGATAACCTCTTCAAAAATGAAAATTCCTTTGTCTACATCAGTCTTTACTTGGTTTTAAAGATAAAGCAGGGGCCTCTTGCTGATTAGATTTTAGATGTACTCACTTGTCACAGGTAGAGCCTCTGCTGCCAACAGACATCCATAGCCTCGACAGGGTTACCTTTTATCCATCAATGGTTCAGTATCCCATCTAGATAAGAGTGCAACTTTTAGAGATAAAGGTAGATTCATATACTTACTCTTTTTTCTTTCTTTTCTAGATAGTTTATATTTTCTTCTAAAAAGTTTCATTTTTTCTACTTAAAGGTCATTGTCTTGGTTTGGTGGCCAAAATTGACAATGCCATTTACTGGTTATAGCTCAACTGAACAAGATGGCTTGTGATGAGACCCCTTGTCTTTCGATTAAAATAATCTTAAGCCATTACCCTGTTTTGATATGCAGTATTGGTAATGTCAGTTTATTATTTCCCTATGAACATGGTAAGTCGACTTTTGATGAGACCTCTTATCCTTTAAGTTTAAGTATATTTTAGAATTACACACTAGAAAGGTAAAAGCTTACTAGATGAGGAGAATCATTGACTCCTTAAGAGTTTCTGGATGACAATTATAGAGTTAAAGGTGTTTATCTGTAGAGAGTCTTTGCTTTGTTAAAGATACTTTTCTTGACTGATGGTAGAACAAGGGTTTCTTTATAAAGTTGAGGTTTTGCAAAGGACAAATGATTTTGGTGGAAAACAAGAAAGTTTCAGAGAAATAGAACTTAGCTTATGTCTTAAATGTGAAAATTATTTTCTTAGCAATCTCTACTTATACAAGCAAAAAATGAAAATATAAAAGAGATTTTTATTGAAAGGCCAAAAGTAAATACTATCTAACATTTATTTTCCTAGAAACAGTAAAGGCAATAGTGTACAAGGGATAGAAGAGGTTATCTTTTATGAAAAACATTTCTTTAAAATATGCCCATTAACAGGCAGAGAATCTCTCTTGCCTGATAAATCTTGCAATAAAAAGGTTGATGGGCCGATTTGTTCCGCAATCTGAAATGGGCCAAGCCACATTCTTTGGAATTTGGTATACTTACCTTTTTCCTCGTGTGCTTTATCCCACTTCAATACTAGGTCTCCAATTTGAAAGGATTTAGGACTTACGAAATTTGCATCAAATGAAGATTTGACTAACTGTTGATGCATGTATGATTTTGGCTTTGTCTCTTTCTTCTTCGAGCTTGAGGATTTGTGATTGGTTAATTGCATAGAAGCGGAAGGAGTTTCTTCAATAAATTGAACTAGGGCTAAATAGGGAATAACTACATTTGTAGGAAGAACAACCTCTTTCCCATAGACCAAATGAAAAGGAGAAGTGCCATTTGAGGCCTTCTATGTTATTCAATTTGGTGATAGAGCAAATGTTAAGGATTTATGTGAGTTTTTTGACTTTGATCAGCAATTCGTTTGATTATCCTTATGAGATTTTAATTTGTAGATTTGACCAAACCATTTCCCTGAGGATAATAGTTAGCAGAATATTTAAGTTTGAAACCTCTTTTAAGAGAAAATTCCGTCATAGCATTTCCTATGAAATAAGATGCATTGTCAAACATGAGGGCAGTTGCTAGACCAAATCTAGTAATAATAAACTGATCAATAAATTCAATGATGTTTTCAGAATTGGCTACCTTAAGTGGAATTGCTTCCACCCATTTAGTGAAGTAATCAATTGTTGTAAGGATATATGTATGCTGCTTTGAAGAGTGAGGAATGATATCACCTATTATGCCCAGTCCCCATTGTTCAAATGGTTGTTCAATGTTGACTGGCTGCAATGGTAATGTGGGTTTCCTCTGTCTTCTAGCGGTTGTTTGACAAATTTTACATTTCATTACATATTCATGTGAATATTTGAATAATATTGGCCAATAATAGCCAGCATGCATGATTTTATGTTTTGTTGTGTCTCCTCCAAAATGTCCACCAGTTGTTCCATGATGGATGGATTTCCTGAAAAACCTTTTCTACCTCAAATTTTCAAGGCATCTAAGTAAAACTGAATCATAATTCTTCCTAAACAAAAAATCATTGATGATTTCATATTGCTTAGCTTTTATCCTCAAAGCCCTTTTCCTTTTGTAACTGAGTTGCATAGGGGCATATCCATTTTTCAAATAAAAGATGATATCAACATATTTAGATTCAGTATCGTTGAGGCTTACATCACATATTTGTATATCATCACCTAAATCTTGTAGTGCTCGTAAGTTCGATGCTCCTGCTAATATTCTGCAAAAAACTTGACCTCTAACAATTTTAGCTGGTCTGATCTCAATGTCATATTCTTGTAGTTCTGTTACCCAATTTTCCCTTTTCTCACCTACTTCTCTTCGCATTAATAAATTTCTCACTACTGAGAATGGAACTGCTACCTTAGTGTGAGTTTTGAGAAGAAAGCGTCTGAAATGTTTTATTGATTTAAACAACAAAAGTTTGTTTTTCAACATCTGAGTAATTTAATTCAGCCCCCTGAAAATTGGAACTAAAGAAAGAAATTGGTGCTTCAACTTTGTCATCATTGACCTGTGTCAATATAACTGCATATGATGTCTCGGAAGCAAAGGTATATAAAATGAAATGATTAGAAAAAATGGGAGTTGCTAAAGAGGGAGCATTCATGATTGCTTGTTTGATCAGATTAAAAGCTTCATGCTCGGTATGTCCCCATTTAGAAATATAATTTTTCTGAATCATAGAATGGAGGGGTAAAACAATCCGTGAAAAGTCAGGGGCAAATCACTTGACAAAATTTATTTGACCTAGGAAAGATTGCATGGATTTTTTATTATGAGGCAAAGAGATTTTAGAAATTTATTTTATCCTATCAGGATCAATGTGAATGCCATCTTTAGATACAATAGATCCAAGAAGTTTTCCTTCACTCAAAGCAAAGAAATATTTCTTGGGATTTAGAGAAATTCCATATCTCTGACCAAGGCCTACCACTTCATTTGTGGGTTGAGGCATGCGACACAACGGTCTATTTGTAGAACAGAAGCCCACATCGCATACTTGGGATGAAGACACTAGAGGAAGCTTTCGCCGGGAAGAGATCAGATGTGGGTCATTTCAGGATCTTTGGCTCATTGGTATATTACCATGTGACCAAGGATGCCCGAAAGAAACTTGAGCCAACATTGGATTTGGGAATACTTGTGGGGTACATTGATACACCCCACAATTATCGGGTGTATTTTCCTACCAATGGGAGGACAGTGGTTCGCAGAGATCTTAAGTTTGATGAGCAGAAGGCCATGTGAGTTTCTGTTGAGAGGGAGCTCCAACTACAGGCTGTGGAGGAACTTTTGGTTCCTAAGGAGGAGGAGCCTCAGACTGATGCAGAGCAGCTACATGCAGAGGTTCCAGGAGTGGTGACATCCACTCAAGCAGAGTCTTCCAGAGAGGGGAAGAAGTGCACGAGAGAAGCTGACATATTGTTATCAGATGCGAGAGAGAATGTGGGAGAACCATCTTCTTAGCACAGACAGAGGAGGTCACCTAATAGGTACACTGGACACATGGCCCTTGTTGGGGAATGTGTTGAGACCGAGCCATCTTCCTTTGAGGAAGCAGTGTAGTAGCCGATTTGGGTTGATGCTATGGTGGAGGAGTATGACTCCATAGTTCGGAACATCGTTTGGGATGTGGTTCCAAGACCGGAGAACAAGTCAGTTGTGAGTTCTCGTTGGATTTACAAGGTAAGCAAGATGCTTATGGTAGTGTGGAGAAACATAAGGAAATATTCATTTCCCGTGGTTTCTCACAGGTTGAGAGGATCGACTATGATGAGACTTTTGCTCTTGTAGCAAGGTACTCATCTATCAGATCGATGTTGGCACTATCAGCATAGATGGGTTGGAAGATCCATCAGATGGATGTGAAGACTCCATTCCTTAATGGCAAGATTGAGGAAGAGGTGTACATAAAGCAGCTGAAAGGTTTTGAGACCTTCGATCGCGAGTCACATGTGTGTCGACTCAAGAGAGCTTTGTACAGGTTGAAGCAAGCACCTCGTGCTTGGTACACCAGGATCGACAACTACTTCACCGGGTTGGGCTTCACAAAGAGTGAAGCGGATGTGAACTTGTACCACATCATGGTAGAAGATAAGTAGTTGATCATTGTTCTTTATGTTGATGATCTGATATTGACAGGAAACTAATTCAAAAGGTGATGATCAATTGATCATGTCTTGCAAGGAGGACCTTGCAAGAGAATTCGAGATGAAAGACATGGGTCTCATGCACTACTTTCTTGGCATGGAAGTGTGGCAGAAGGATGGGGAGTTATTTGTGTCTCAAGGCAAGTATGCCAATGAGATACTCAGGAGATTCCACATGGAGAAGTGCAAGCCCATGCAGACTCCTCTAGCAGGAAACTGGAGGAAGGAGGATGCTACTTGAGGAGAAGTAGTAGAAGCTACTATGTATCGGTAGCTTGTGGGTTCACTGATTTACTTAGTGAACACACGACCAAATTTGTGCTATGCGGTGAATCAGTTGAGTCAAGCTATGGTTCAACCTACCAAGCTATTTTGGAAGGCAGCTAAGCATGTTTTGAGATACCTCAGAGGCACATCTCAGTATGGATTATGGTACAAACGGACAGAGGGAGTGAAGCTACAGGGCTTCACAGATGCAGATTGGGCAGGGAGTCCATCAGATCAGAAGAGCACATTAGGAGGAATTTTCAACCTTGGTTCAGCTGCAGTTTCTTGGTATAGCAGGAAACAGAGATCAGTTGCACTTAGCTTAGCAGAGGCTGAATACATGGCTGCAAGTCAGGAAACATGTGAGGCCGTTTGGATGCGGAAAATTCTAGTTGGTTTTTTTTTCAAAGGATGGATCCAACTATGATCTATTGTGATAATCAGAGTTGTATCAAACTCTTTGAAAATTCAGTATTTCATGACAGGTCCAAGCACATCAACATTCGGTATCATCATCTTAGAGATTGTGTGGCAAGGAGGATCATGTTGTTGCAGTATATTTTGACCGAGGATGAAGATGCAGACATTTTGACTAAGGCATTGTCAAAGTGTAAATTAGAGTTCCATAGAGACAAGATCGGGGTGGCAGATAATCCCTTTCTTGTTGAGAGGGAGTGTTGAAATGTGGCAACAAGAATATTCCAATTTTAATTTGTCCTTGAATTAAAATTGAGAATTAAAATTCGAATTTAGTCTCACTAGCTATTTGAAAAATAATTAATTAGTTCATCTTGAGTTAATTAGTTGGAGAAATTCAAACATGAAGTCTTTGTGAAGTCATGCAACATTTATCCCTTTGATTGAGGAAGTTATCCCTTAATTAAGGAGATAATAATGAGTTGTATTTGAGTTGTATTTAGTTAGCTCAGTTAACTGAGTTAAGTCCAGTTAAATTAGTTCCAAACAGTTGGAGGAACTAATTGTGAGTTTAGTCAGTTAATGCATGCATGCATGAAACTAGTGTACTCCAGATAACTGAATATTCTCCCATAAATAACTCATGCATGTCAGTTCAGACAAAGACCCAGTTGAGATTAAAGGCAGGGACATTGTACTATCAGTTGCAAGAATTTTCCTATAAGAAAATATCTTGCATGCAGAAGGAATTCATTCCTTGATATTTGCGCAGTTTTACAGTGTGTTGGAGTAGTGTGTGAGATTAGTGTCACACAAGGTTACAGTTGGAGCACCCATGGAAAACTACGCAAGGAAATAAGAGGCTTGGAGGACAGAGGAGAAGGCATATGTGTTGTCTATTTTGTCTATGAGCAGCAATGAGGGATTGTATTCAGAGCTGGATAGCTTGAGAGCTGGATAGCTTGAGAGCTAAAGCTTTGTGTAATCTTGAGATATTTCCACTTGTATGATAATAGAGATAGTGGGGTTTTTAGCTAAGGCTTTCCCCAAAGTATTCTTCTGTGTTTCATGTGTGATTAATTCTTCTTCTTTGTTATATGTGTTCTGTTTGATCTTGCTCAAATCAATTAAGATTTTGTTGACACCTAATCCTCTACGATTGGGTGAATTTGGAATGTGAACAGTCATCAAGAAGATGAACTGAGCAGTCACATTCTTTGTATATAACAATAGCTACCTAATGAAATATATCGTATCAGTTTTCTGTCAAACTGGAGTTACTCCTGGACTGACATGGTACCAGAGCCAAGTTCATTTTGTAACTCCCTTCTGCCATTTCTTCAGAAATTCATCATGCATTTTCCTGCCAATTTTCTTGGTGGTTTGACTCAGTCCCTCTGCCAATTTCCTGGTATAGCCTCCCACGCTCCTCCACTTTCATACTTTGCCGCGTTCTTTTCCCAGAATATTGCATTGGTGTGGTTTGACATGAAGCGTTTTGAACCTGTGACAGTGGGGTTGGCACAAAAAAAAGAGAGCTGAAAATCTCAAAAATCCAACTGTGCGTTCTTCATCATAAGCCGAAATGGAATTTTGTGCATCGTGGGTCTTGCCTCCGCTGGACTCGTTTCTTGGTTATTATCTGTTCTGATTAGTCGCAGACATGCCCCTTTTGAAGCCGGGCATCCTATCTTACTCTACACGGCCCTCTCCACACGCTGTTGTTCACCTCCATTTCGCTGGACGCAAGGGCATCAGAGCATCTGTCCCCACTCCTGCTAACGCACCCAAAGCGATTTGCTGCACAACAAGGAGATCGAGTACGTGGAAGTATTGAGGAATTCCAGCAAAGAAGTGGAATTGGTGGTGTTTGAGGAGGAAGAACATGGTTCTTTACGCTTACGCCAAACTCTACGGCCTCTGGACGGCTAATGGAATGTATCATTCAGTTTGTGAAATTGCACCCCAAGCGAGAATCAATCGCATCCATGAGAACACTCCAGCTTGCCAACGAAGTTTGAATAAAGCTGGTATTACTCCATGTTACGCTGACTTCTATACAGTGCTGGGATATATATAAGCACTGTTCCACATATATAATGTTGTCTCCACGCTAATATTGTTTCATAAATACGCTGGTATATATAACGTTGTATCCACGCTAACGCTGTTTTCATATAGACTATATCCCATATATACCACGCTGTTGGGCTCTCATAATATTGTTTTCATAATGTTGTGGCTAACATAGTTAACGCTCTTGCATTTGACTGGAAAGTCCAACATCTCAGAATCAATGTTTTTTAGCAGCATAAGTTTTTTTAATCCACAAAAGCACATTTTTTGCCAGCAGAAATATTTTTACAGCACTCAGATTTTTCAATGCATTCAATCATATCTATTGTGGGAATAGTTCTCACTGGCAAGGATAACTATCTTGATTGGTCCCGAATGATACAACACACCCTCATCTTCAATGAGTTGTGGAAAGGAGTGTGTGTCGGAGAAGGAGACAGTGACCCAGAAAATCCTACCTCAGACAAAGAGCTTGCCATTTGGGAAAACAAGAACAACAAAGCTTATGCATTAATCGCAGCATCTATAAATAAAGAGGCGAGTCGCCATATTTCATCATATTCAACTGCGTTTGAAGCTTTACAAAAGCTGAAAGAACTCTATGACTCACATTCTGCACTTGAAGTCGTCCAACTCATGATTAAACTCTTCACTCTTGAACTGCAAAATAATGATCCTCTTGCTCTTGCATCTGAAATAAAGTCTATAATGCATGATATCAAATCCACTAAGGTTGAGCTGGATATCTCTCTTATTGCTTTTCTCAAGGCACTTTATCCTACATACTCCAATTATCTTGAGTCTTTGCAAGCAAATGGAAATATCAAAGATATAACCTTTGACTCTCTTGTGAAAAAGTTTGTTGAAAAAGAAAAAGCCTTTAGAAAGAAGACAACCCCTGAATCTTCTGAAGAGACTGTGTGCCTTGCTCATAAAGAAAAGCATCCTACTCAATATTCTACAAGAGGAAGAGGTGGACGAAGAGGAAGAGGAAGATATTTCAGAGGCAGTGGGGGCAGACATTTTCAAGGAGAAAAGTCAAATTTACACTGTATTCGCTACAAAAGAAATGGATCACATGATGCATCCACATGCAAGCTACCATGGGACAAAATTGAGCAGAGAAGAAACCAACAGAAAGTTAAAACTGATGATACAGACAAAGGTAAAGCACTTGAATCCACTCACTATGTTGAGGCACAATGTAACATTGGAGTAAATCAAGATTTGTTTAATGCTTCACTTGCTTCTTGGAAAAATGATTGGTTGCTTGATTCGGGAGCAACCTGTCACATGACTCATAGAAAATGTTTTTTTGAAGATTTCACTGAGAATGTTGATGGAGCAGTATACTTTGTAGATCAGTCAAAAATCAAGCCATCAGGGCTTGGGACAATCAGGCTTAAACTGCCTAGTCTTCTCGACTTTCTTCTGGATCATGTTCTATATCTCCCACAGCTCAAGAGAAACTTGTTGTCCTTGGTCCACATCCGCCAGCAAGGTCACTCCATTCATATGTTTGATGGAAAGCTTGAGGTAAGAAAAGCATCTGACCACTCACTTGTCATGAGGGAAATAGAAGAAGAAAGACTTCTCAAACTGCAAGGAACATCTGCTCATAAACAACATTTCTCATATATTACTCATCATGAAGAAGGTACACTTCCATCAAGTTTATTATGGCATGCTAGATTTGGACATTTAAAATATGACAGTCTCCGTTTATTGAAGAAAAATGGTGTTGTTGGTTTGCCTACAATTCCTAGAAAACTTAAGCAATGTGATGCTTGCATTCTAGGAAAGCATAGCAAATAGTCATTTCATGACTCACATTCAAGAGCACATAGGAAGCTTGAACTTATTCATTCAGATTTATGTGGTCCAATGCCTGTTCCTTCTGCAAATGGAAATAAATATATCATGACATTTATTGACGACTACACCAGAATGTGTTGGGTTTATTTATTGAAGAAAAAATCTGATGCTTTCCTAACATTCAAGATTTTTCATAAATGGATTGAAAATGATCCACAATCTCATATTGGATCTATTCGCACTGATAATGGAAAAGAATATACATCAAATGAATTTGAAACTATCTTCGACAACATGGGATCAAACATCAAACAACTGTGCCTTATAATCCCCAACAGAATGGTGTAGCTGAAAGAATGAATAGAACAATCTTCAATATGGTACGATCCATGCTTTTCTTCAAAATGTAAAGATAATGTTTTGGGCTGATGCTGTTCTATGTGCTGCATATATAAAGAATAGATGTCCATCTAATGCTATAAGAAACAAGACTCCTTATGAATTGTGTATGGACATGTTCCTTCGGTAAAACATCTTAGGGTCTTTGGTTCCACCTGTTATGCTTTGATACCAAAGGTACATAGAAACAAACTTGGTGCTAGAAGTCGTAAGTGTATTTTCTTGGGGTATTCAAATACCTCCAAAGCATACCGCCTCTATGATGAAGAAAATAAAAAGTTTGTTATATCTAGAGATGTAATTTTTCTTGAATCATCCAAATCTGACAATGTTGTTGAGCGGCAACTTGATCGCTTGGATAGATTCGCTAAAATGAAATCATTTCAAGAATTTGAAAATCAGATTCCACATCTTGAAGGGGGGATTCCTATACTAGATCAACATGTGGAATCGTCTTCTGAAGAAGATTCTCCCCCGTCTGAAACTCCAACAACGGATGATGCTTTAAGTGATTTAATTGATAGAATTGGGAGACTCAATCTTGATTCACTCCCAACTCAATCAACAGAGCAGCCTGGACCATCTCAGAAAGGTCCCCCAAAGTGGCTGACAAAGACACTTGAAAGTGTTCATCCTGATGAAATTGGAAACACAGGAACCAGAAATAATGCAAACCGACAAAATGGAGGTGATGTAGATGACTCTAATTCACCTGTTGATATGGATGTTTCTTATGATTGTGAATTGAACTTGTCTACAGATTTTGAACCAACTTCCTTTAAAGAAGTTTCTTCTCATGATGAATGGAAAGAAGCAATTCAAAAGGAGTATGATGCCCTCATAAAGAACGACACTTGGAAGCTGTTTGATCCTCCATTTGGAACCAAACCAATTGGCTGCAAGTGGGTCTAAAAGAACAAGTACAAAGCTGATGGCTCACTTGACAAGCACAAAGCTAGGATTGTGGAAAAAGTTTTTGCATAAAAGGAAGGGGTCGATTATGAGGAAACTTTTGCTCCCATAGCAAAATGGGCCACCATCCGGACACTCTTTGCACTAGCAACTCAGAACAGTTGGAAAGTCCATCAAATGGATGTAAAAAATGCCTTCTTGAATGGAGATCTAAAATAAAATGTTTTTATGTCCCAACCTGAAGGATTTGCTGTGAAAGGACATGAACATAAAGTATGAAAACTTGTGAAGTCCTTGTATAGCCTCAAAAACAAGCACCACGAGTCTGGTATGAAAAACTAACTGAGCATCTTCTGAAACTCAACTTCAATCATTTTGATCTTGATGATGCAACTTTATTTGTCAAGAAAGTTGGCAAAACAGTTGTATATCTTGTGGTATATGTAGATGATCTTTCAATGACAGGGAACAATGAAAGCTATATTGCATCCATAAAGAAAGAATTAGGAAAAAGTTTTGAAATCACTGATTTGGGCTATGTTCA
>APFE030556695.1:0-15612 GCA_000404065.3 Pinus taeda | reverse complement strand
TAACAGCAAAGTCCAATGAAGGAAATCCAAAAAGCATAAACGAGGATCCATTTTTTTGAAAATTAAGTGAGGAACCTAGTGATAGAGTGACACTAGGAGGAATGGGAAGTGGACAAAACACTTGAGTAGGCAATGCAAGTGAAGGAATTGATGAAAGAAGAACAATGGGAAAAACACTTGCCACGATGGCCGATTATGGACCTTCCCCTAAGGCTTGATGTGTGATGATTTACTATGAACTTGCAACAAGCGAAGGTATTCCCCATACTACTAACAATATGAAATATTTTCTGATGGCATGCGCAAGAGACAAGTTGGTACATGGACATCATGGTGAAGCTAAGATGAAAATGTTTGCAATAAAATCATTTGAGTAATCAAGTTGATCTTCATACATGTTTATGATTTGAGTTCACTCAACTTATATTATATATTTAAAACTCCATACTAATTATTAAACTTAAATTTAAAACTTAGAATAATATTATGTTATTTTTTTTGTATGTACAATTATTATTACAATAATAATATATAACAATAACATGGCAATGACAATTAAAGTGGCCCATAGTAAAGTTAACAAAATCAACCAATTTAAAAAGTTAAAATTATATAAAAAGGATATTTTTTTTATGAAAATATTAAAAAAGATATTTTTTAATGATAATATCGTGCTTTATGATATACTAGGACTATATTTTAATGATAAAATTAAGATTAAATTGAGTATAAAAGTTAGTAAATTTTATAATAATCGATAAAAATCGAAATTTATCTTTTGAATTATATATATGAATACAAATAAAATAAATAAAAAATACTTCTTTTGAGAATATTGTATTTCATATTATTTTTTATACCATATTTAATATACTATGACTCTAAATAACAATAGTCAAATTTTCATCTCATTTTTTTCTTATTTTTATTTTTCCACTAGAAAATCGTAATTTTATTCATTTTGAGTAAAATACATGTTGTAGATGCTGTAATACATATGCACTAAAGAACAATCAAATATTATAAAAATGTTTATATTTTATATTTATTTTTTATGCTATACATAATATACTAGGACTCTATTTCAATTTTTAAATTAAAATTCAGTAAAATAGAAAGGTTATTAACTTTATAATTATTAATAAGATGAAAATTGATCTTCTTTATTATATGTATGACAATTAGTAAATTATAAAAAAATCTTATAAAAATGTTGTAATTTTTTAATTATTTTTTCCGGTTATCATAACTATACTATTTATTATAAACAACACTATAAAATTTGATAATAATTGATAAAATGAAAATTTAATATTCTTAATTATATCTATGAAAATAAATAAAAAATAGTAAATGGGTGTCGTGTTCCATATTATTTTTTATTCCATATACAATATTCTTTTTTATATAGTGGGAAAACATATCTAACAATGAAGAGAACCATGACTCATTACCAGCACTCACAAAAACCAAGCCACCTAAAATTACAAGACTATATTAAATCATATAATTCAGATTAAATAAAGTATAAAATTTATTGATTTTTATAATAATTGATATGATGAAAGTGTATATTCTTAATTACATGTTTGGATGAACAGAAATGAAATAAATAATAAAGAAAGAAGTAAGATGAAAGGTGTTAACATATTTATGTCGTCTCTTCTAAATCAATGAATAAAATTTCAAGTAATAACTTTCTTTTATATCTAAATTATGTATTTAAAAATATCACCCGATATAATGAGTGTTAAGTGAACTATTCAAAAATCATGAAAAATTTATCAATTAATACTACTTTTTTTCATAAATAAATAGACTACTTAACATAGTTGAATCCCAAAATATTTAAATTAAAAATTTACTTACTATAAAAATAATTTTTTCAATACTATTTAATTATTAACAACATACCACTTTAATACCTAAGATTCGCTATCCATTCAAACCTGGTTTTCTAAAACATATATATTACCCACAAAACTTATTTTAAATATGCCTTTACTCTTGCATCATGCATTGGATTATGAAATGTCTCTTTCGAGCACAGGTTTCTCCATGGCCGTTTCCTTTTCACTGGTGTTGAGCAACTATAAAAGCATTGGATTATGAAATGTCTCTTTCGAGCACAGGTTTTTCCATGGCCGTTTCTTTTTCACTGGCGTTGAGCAACTATAAAAGCTTCCAAATTGCCCATTGGCCTATAACAATGAAATTGCAGTTTCCTTCCTAGTGTTGAGCAACTATAAAAGCTTCGAAATTGCCGTTTCTTTCCTTTTTTATTTTTTTTTTTAATGAAAGTTGACTATAATTGAATCCATCCCATGAAATTACAGTTTCTTTCCCAGTAAAGCTTCGAAATTGTCATTTCTTTCGCATTTTTAACGAGAGTTGACTATAATTAATGAATTCATCCAGCACACACAGGGAATTGGTTTTTTAATTAATATAAACATAAATAAATTAATAAAAAAAATATTGTATTTATATTTGGAAATTTAAATTTCGTGATTCATAAGTATTATATATAATAAATTTGAAGAAAAAACATTATAATTGAAAAATTTTGAGTCAACCCATTTGGATCAACTATTTTGGAATCAACTAGTGCAGTTCATTTTCAAAGACAAGATGAAAAACTAAATCTAAAAATAAATCTAAGGTAAAAAATTAAATAGGAATACAAGCCATTCTAACAACTATATTAAATATAGGGAAAAAAAAATATTTAAATATAGGAGAAAAAATAAATATTTAATATAATATTATATTTATTTAATTTAAATATTAATATAATTTAAAGAGCTATATGGAAAAAGGAAATATTTGATAAGATTTAAATAAACTTTTTATTAGTTAATAATATTTATTTATTTATGTAATTATTAATGCAGTTGTTTATAATGCTATTTTTTGGAAGCTTTTACGGTGGGTTTTTCTGGTCAAAATCCGGCAGCAATTTATTGGAATCTCAAGTTTGATAGCTAGTTTCTGCACAATCAAAGCGTCTAAGGGGTTTTTCAGGGTGCTGAATCCAAATATGCAGTTAAAAAACCATTTTAACTGCAACCAATCAAGATTTAACCTCAATTTCTTCCACCGGATTCCGTCACCGAAATCTCCAAAAAATCTCATTATAGACAAATAAAAAATTTATTTAAATCCTATCAATTTCTTTTATTTTATTTTTCTCACTGGATTGGACATGGAAAAAATAACAAGGATTATAATAAATTGGCAGAGTATCGAAAATAAATGAGTACAGATGGAGACAAGTGGAAATGCAGAATGAATATTGCAGACAAGTAGAGATGGAGCTTCAAGATATCCCGACCTCCCTTGGTACATAGCATTCTGCTTTTGTCAGTTTGGCATTGATATCTGACACTAGTAATATAGATGTAGTTCAACAGGCCACTCTGTGATTACAATTTCTGCCACGGAAATCTGACTGGCGTTTTGTAATGGTTGTTTTTGCAGATATATCGTCACGCAGAAGAAACGATGGAGATGAGAAACATATATCGTCCACTGAGAACGAAGAACAGATTCCGACAAAACAAGATTCCGATGACCAGTCCCCGATCGAGCAGGTGGCTCTTACTGTGCCTACAACGGACGATCCAACCATTCCCGTCCTAACTTTCAGGATGTGGGTTCTCGGAATTCTGTCTTGCGTTCTACTCTCGTTTCTAAATCAGTTCTTTTGGTACAGAACGGAACCCTTCACGATTAGTGCAATCGCTGCTCAGATTGCAGTCCTTCCTCTTGGCCGGCTGATGGCAGCAACCATAACCAAGAAAAAGTTCTTTGCAGGCAGCAGATGGGAGTTCTCGCTGAATCCAGGGCCATTCAATAGGAAGGAGCATGTTCTCATCACAATCTTTGCGAATGCAGGGGCAGGAACTGTATATGCAATTCACATTGTCACTATTGTCAAAATTTTCTACAAGAAGAACCTGAGCTTTTTTGTTTCTTTACTCGTTTGCATGACAACCCAGGTTAGGTTTTGGCCATTTATGCTCGAATTTTCTTCCGAGGTTCGTGAAATTCCCTGATTCTTGCTGTCTGCAATATTTCTTACTGTTTTAGATATGCAGATATTGGGGTTTGGATGGGCAGGGGTCTTCAGAAAATATCTAGTGGAACCTGCTGCTATGTGGTGGCCTGATTCAGGTTTCTCTGTTCAGGCAAGGACTTTCATTTCATATGATTAGAAGAAAATATGGATTCTCAAAATATGTTTGATGAGTTTGTGTCGTTTCTCAAAGGTATACTAGCCTTCTTCAATCTAACGAAAAGCGTAATTCGGTTTCAATTTTGTTGATTGCAGAGCTCTTCATGAAAAGGAAGAGAGGCCCAAAGGAGGCTTTACACGGAACCAGTTTTTCATGATAGTCCTTACGTGTAGTTTCTCTTATTATGTAATTCCCGGTTATCTGTTTCCCATGGCGACATCCCTGTCATGGATCTGCTGGGCCTTTCCAGATTCTATTACTGCACAACAATTGGGTTCAGGAATGCATGGCCTTGGCATCGGTGCCATATCAATAGATTGGTCCACCATTTCTGCTTACCTGGGAAGCCCTCTTGCCAGTCCTTGGTTTGCAACAGCCAACATGGCAGTCGGGTTTTTTCTTGTAATGTATGTGATAACGCCATTAACATACTGGTTCAACTTGTATAATGCAAAAACATTCCCAATATTTTCTAGCACTCTGTTCAACTCCGCTGGCGACCGTTACAACGTCTCCGGAATCGTTGATTCAAATTTTCATCTCGACGTCGCGGCTTATGAGAAATATGGAGGAATACATCTTACCACATTCTTTGCTATTACGTATGGCGTTGGGTTCGCTACATTGAGTGCAACAGTGGTTCACGTCCTCCTGTTTCATGGAAAGTATGTTATCAGTCCCTGAGTTCATCAGAATTCAATCGATGCAAAATCATTAAGAACGACAATAATGGGTTAAAATTTGTTGCAGGGAAATTTGGCATCTTAGCCTGTCTGCTCTCAGAGATCGAGAAGTGGATGTGCATACCAGATTAATGAGAAAGTACAAGCAAGTGCCAGAATTCTGGTTCGTTGGAATTCTCGTAGGCACTATAGCTTTAGCTATTTTTTCATGCGAATATTACAATGAACAACTTCAATTGCGATGGTGGGGAGTAATACTGGCATGTGGAATTGCCTTGTTCTTCACATTACCCATTGGTGTTGTTACTGCAACTACCAATCAGGTAACTCTATGCGTCATTCATGCAAACTGACCTTTTGTCTCGTTAACCAAAATCATGTGCAGTAGAATAATATATCATCAATCTTGCATGAAACTAAATCTTGGATTGCGTTGGTCATGGTAGACGCCAGGTCTCAACATCATCACGGAGTACATGATTGGTTATCTTAATCCAGGCAGACCAGTTGCAAACGTTTGCTTCAAAACGTATGGATATATAAGCATGGGGCAAGCCCTGTCATTCTTGATGGATTTAAAGCTGGGTCATTATATGAAAATCCCTCCTAGAGCAATGTTCTGGGCACAGGTATTTAACGTAAAACTATTCAATCTTGCATCAAACGTACCATGTCAGATAGGGAGTTAGAGTTCCAACAATCTAAAATTAGCATTTTCGTGGGGAAGAAATCCTCTAGACCCATTATTTCTTCCCTGTAATTTTTAGTTAAATTTGCGTGGAACTAATTTATCCATATAATCTTTGTTGCAGTTTGTGGGCACAGTGATTTCAGGGATTGTGTACATAGGCACAGCGTGGTGGCTCATACATTCCATTGAGAATATCTGCGACACTGCTCTATTGCCCCCTGGCAGCCCATGGACTTGTCCAACCGACCGCGTCTTCTATGACGCTTCTGTAATATGGGGATTAGTTGGACCCAGAAGGATTTTTGGAAATCTAGGTGAATATGGAGCGATCAACTGGTTTTTCTTAGCAGGAGCAATAGCTCCAGTAATAGTATGGCTGTTTCACAAGGCATTCCCTCAGAATGAATGGATCAGACTGATTTATATGCCAGTTCTCATTGGAGCCACGGCGTGGATGCCCGCTGCAACAGCAGTGAATTATACAAGCTGGTTTCTCATGGGATTCATTTTCAACTTCGTGCTCTACAGATATAAGAAAGACTGGTGGAAGCGTCGCAACTATGTGATCTCTGCAGCATTCGACGGAGGACTGGCGTTCATGGCAGTTCTTCTCTATTTCTGCTTGGGATATAAAAAAAATATTTCATTGAATTGGTGGGGAGCAAACGTAGACGGTTGTTCCTTGTTGTCCTGACCCACAGCTAAAGGCACTGACGTGCCTGGCTGCCCATAACCGAGACTTTCCAGTAACTGAATTTTCCGTTGGTGGTACATGTTGTTGCTCTGTAGTTAGATGTTCTGTTTTAATAGTTTCTACTCACCAGAAGGGCTTTGTCTAGGAGAAATTAGAGTGAAAAGAAAGAGAATCAGATAAACGAGGAAGGCTTATTGCTTTGCTTTCGTTATATATAATGAATTTTAATTTTGTATATTATATTTATAGTTTGATTTTCATGCCATGGAAATCAGTATGTTTATTTTATTATTTTATATAAGATAAGAAAATGGTTTGTATTAAATAAAGTCTTGGTTTGTATTAAACAAAGTATTTTTTTAGAAATTATATCAGATAATTTTTTGGCAGAGTCCTTTTTAACCAACAGTGTGGTTCATCGGGAAAATGATTTATAATTTTTCTCATTCTTTCCTTACACGATAGAGTAAAACTATATTTTAAAATTGAAATAGTATATTATAATATTTAGATATTTATGCCATGGAAGCCCCCATAGACATATGATCTACCTTTCAATAAAATGATGTAAATTATATATACAATATTTATTATTTATATAAAATTTACCTATAAAATTAGTCGATTTTCTAATTCATCCATAACTTTATGGAATGGCATGGCATTGGGTTTTATGATTTTTAAATTGTTATCATAAAATTGTAATATTTAAAAGAGTTGTGTTTAAAAAATAGTTGTTTGAATTCAGAAAAGCATTTTGAATCAATATGTCACCGTAAGACTTATTGCAGTGGATCTTTATCGTAGGGGTTACGTATAATTGTTTATTTTATAATAAAAGTGAATAGGTTACTTTTGAGAATTGAATTCTTATTGCAGTGGATCTTTATCGTAGGGGTTATGTACAATTGTTTATTTTATCATAAAGTGAATAGGTTACTTTTGAGAATTGAATTCATATGGAAAGGAGAATTAACACTATATTCATTACCAAGTTATTAATTTTAGACAAAATGATTTTTTCCAATTACGACTATAAATCATAGGATAGTGTTAATGTCTTTTATACTAATTCTTAGTTAAAGCCTCGCATGTGTTTACACATTTTGAGAAATATTTGGAGCAAAGGTCTCACTCATGGAGGACACATAACCTTGTATCTTTATAGCAATGAACGAAAGTCTCACTAATGGTTTGAACTTTGGTGAGAAGAGTATGATATCTACCTTCCAACAATTTGATCAAACCATCTCAACTTGGAAATGTGGCCACTATTTGACTAGACAAAAGTTTCATATGTTAGAGTTTTGTAACTTACCAAACTCCATACCAACACCATGATTTAATGTTATGTACCTATCTATGTCTATGTTTCCATAAATTAATATATTTCTAGATTCATGCCAACAACATGTAATCACTTTCTCGTACTATCACAATTTGAATTTGAATTGGAAAACACACATTCTCCTAATTCATATTTTTGCTTGTTTGTTCAAAATTTTGGACTACGAGAATCAAGATTGTCTAGATGCTATAGTGATGCAGAGGATGAATTATTTTGTGCTAGCAAACTAAACAATCGATTTTCACCATGCCATGGGAATGAAAATGACAATCATGATTAGAAAGTATGAAAGTGCATGAATATATATATTTTCAATTTGTTTGCTTTCCTTTCATTTGAATCTTCTCAGTCGTATTTTTGGTACACATATTCTCTGTCCACAATCACTTGCATCTAGGTTTTGAACAAGTATTCTGCAAATTCTATTTTTCATGATGTCGGTAAGTAAATTTTGTCTCTTAAAATGAATTTTTTTTAGGGAAGAGTTTCAATAAAAAAAATAAATCATTCTAAAGGTTTTTATGTATTGTAGTTTATCACTTTTACTTGCAAGTTGGATATAAATGTTGCATACCATTTCTCTCAATGACTTGCAAAGGTTATGAGGCACCCAAAATTTTCATTTTCTTTTTACTAGCTTCAAAATAAGCTCTAATACTATGTCATGTATGTGTAACAACCCATAATTAAAATATACAACTAATTGTATCAATTCTACGATTAATAATCAACAAACACATTGTTCTACTAATTAGCATAGAATTCGAAAAACACGAGCAGAGATGACTTACCTCTAACACAAATATTCTTTACTTGTGATTTTAGAGTTAAACACTATTTGAATCCCGCTAACCATAATAAAGTTTTTGGGGATGAGAATCCACCAACCGTAGGATCAATTGCACATAATCATTTTATAGTTGCCTACCCCCGAGCTATCAATCAACTACTACTGCCACAGAATCATTTCTCTCACAACACTATCCTTCCAAATGAATGATTAATTCTTCCCATCTCCAATTTCATCTATCAAATAGAGCAAACAATTCTAAAAATATAAATAGATTGGAAATGGATCCGCATGCACACAATCCATGTGTCAACATACAAAATTTTATTTATTTGTTTTAAGTTTTACTTAATTAAATATTTTTCTTAGCTTAACTCTTTATTATTTTATTCCATTTTATTTTTTGTTAAATTTACTTATTCTTACTATTTTTATAATTTACTTTTATATATGTTTAATTAGAACTCTAGTTTATTATTTCTTTACTATTATTATATTTTCTTTCTTATTTAATGTTTTTTTACTTATATATAATATCATTTCATTTGTTATTGTTATTATTATATTATTATTATGGGCCATTTCATACTCCCCCATCTTTAAGAAACTTCATCCAAAATTTAGGTTGAATCATTTAACTTCTTTATTTTATTTTTATTTTGTTATTTATTTCTTCACGTTTTCCCTACACCCTCTACTGAACTTGTATACCAGTAGGCATCGAATGTTTACACATTAACGGTGCAATTCCAAGGAATCTTTGTCCTTTTACCTAACTTTCCAAACTAGGCACAAAGCTTCATTGGTCTATAATATAGCCCAAGAGTGGTCACATGGTTCTCACCAAGGCTTAGGCCTGAGCTACCCCAAGGAAGGAATTTGGTCTGAGTACTCAATGCCTTCGAACATCTCACAAGGCTAGCCCACTCGCTCCACACTCGCTAAGGTGCATATACCTAGGCATCAAAGTCCTCATGCACCCTTAGGACTTAGACATCGCAATCCAATATCAGACACTCGACCTCCTCAATATTGTCCCATAGCCCTTCAAGGGTTATCCATCAAGAATTATACATGAAAAATGAACCACTGGCATATGTACTATTAATTGAATATGTCCCCAACTTATATAGTCTTACATATTCTCCCTCGCAAGTATGGGATCCCATGAGATCATCAAATAAACTCACATTATCGACACATTTGTAGATTTCTCGTCAATCACCACATCTCAACATGTAGCCAATGCATTAGTTATAATCATAACATCATAGAAAATAATCCATATGCCTATCTGACATTACCATATTCGTAATGAAAACTCAACATCATTACCATAACAAAATAAATAACTAAGCAACATATATGCATCACACCAAAACTATATCTAATTACTACATACAATCACAACATGAAACATTATCATAACATTATACTTCCAACATTTCCATGTTTACATAAAGAATAACTAAAAGCATAACCTCATATATATAGTACCATATTGTAAAATTTAAAGAATAAAACATGATTTAGATGTTTCACAATTTTTTTATTTTTATTTTATACAAAGATATTTACCTCCCTCTATATATATATATAGATATATAGATATTAATGGAGTTTTAATAAATACTTTAGAGTATGGATTTTCATGATGATTAATACGACTCAAGATAAATATGTCAACGGGTCTTCTTAGGTGACAACAAGAGTTAAGAAGACCAATCTTCAAAAACTAGGTGGGAAATTTAAGTCTAGGTTTTCAAGAAAAAAATATATTGTCATCCATGTTGTTGTGCTTCAGTTCCAAAGCACTTTCTTACTGATTTTCTCTTTTGATGGCAGATTTCTACCTCATGATTGGTACATTTTAGATGTGATACGGATGAACATCGTCCCAAATACGAAATGGCAACGATCTATATGGATAAAGTCGAGAATGATGGACAAAGTAAATGGCTAGCATGGTGTCGAACTAATGGTTTATTTAAATTTTGTATATTCTTTATCTAAATAGTGAGTATGGTGGCTATGTGGCAAGGAATTAAGAAATAAAATATCATTTAAAAAAATAATAATAAATTCCACTAGTCTAGTCCAAAAACACTACATTTTTAAAAATAATAAAAAAACTATAAAATTTAATTAAAAACACTAAATACTTCTAATTTTGGTTAAAAATAATAAATACCTTATACGGTGTAGATTACAAACACTTTTTCTTGAAAGATATGTAGTAAAAACAAACTTTATACTATATACATGTTTCTTTTAATCAACCATCATGTAAAAATAATATATACATGATTTCTTTAACCAACTATCCCAACTATCTTGTATTTGAAGTTCTCATCCATACGCAAAAAATTGCTCAAATCTAAGGCACTTTCCAAACATAATATTTTATAGGATAGTTTTTATATATTTTTAACTAAATTTTCCTCCATTAAATCTAAGAGATGTGACTACATTGTCTTATTCAAATTTTTCCACTCATGAAAACCATTAACAATGTTATGGGTTTTATCACAGAAAAAATATCAAAATTTAGCCACAATAATAAAATTCTAATTTATAATAATGTCAACATTTGTAAATCAATTTTTCATAAGTGATATTTTAATGAAAGGAACAGGGTGTTGGAAATAATACTGAGAGGGGGGGTGAATCAGTATTATCAAGTTCTTTTAATAAATCTTCCTTAATTACACTTTGAATTATTTTTGCATGTCAATACCATAAAATAATGCGCATGAACAAAGAAAATAGATAGTCACACCAAATAACACCAAATGTAAGGTGGAAACCTAATGTGGGTGAAAACCACCTGCGGCAATATGTCTCTATCTTCTTTCAAATTAGAAACTCCTTTTACAAAGGTTTTGTACTGGTGCAGTCCTTTACCAGTACGCAGGCTGCAACCTGCAAAGAGCTACAACTCTCTCTCGTTTTCCAGTCTCTCCTGGAAGGGAGCTACAACCCCCTACTTGTTTTCTCTGAAGGACCACTTTTCATAAATTTTCAAACTGGATCCATAAACATCAAGGGATCATCAAGTACAAATAAATCACCCAGTCAACTGTAGTAACCAGATCAACAACAACAGTAAACTAAACCCAGAACACCTAAAAATAAAAATTCAGCCAATAAAAGATTTTAAGACAGATACACAGTTTTTCTTTCTCTGGTCTGCGTGTGTACGCACTTCACCTTCTGCTTCCCTGCGTATACCCGCAGAGATCCTTCTGCCGCACCGCGTACCCTCGTACTATTTCTTCAATCAAGCTGTGTACTGTTACTGCAGACACACACACACTGATACTATCGCGCCGCGTACTGCTACTGTAGCCACGCACCCACAGATTCTATCGCGTCGCATACCTACGCACCTGTGGCTTCTGACGCACCGCGTACTTTCCCTATGCCTACGCACCTGAACCTCTGTCACGCTGCGTACCCACGCACTGTGCCTTCTTCTGCTCTGCGTACCCGCACACTTCTCCTTCTTCTTTTCTGCGTACCCATGCACTTCTCCTTCTTCTTCTATGCGTACCCACGCACTTGCACCGTTAATCTCCTGCGTACCTCTAATTAGGGCCGAACTGGCAGTTCCCCAATGTATTACCGATAGTCAGGTGCTCAGATCTGATCATGCGCTCGAGAGATCACCCTTCATAGATTCGCGTTTAACTTCACTTTATAGATCAAGCTTTTGAAAATCAACCCAATATTTCAGATCTTAAGATATTGAATTTGCAAAAGATACCTTGGCCAAGTGATCTCCTTTGCTTTATATAGGCAAGCTCATCCTAAAATCATGGATCAATACCATAGATAACCAATACAAGGGGCCCAAAAACACGGGGCTCAGTAATCATAATAATATAAAGCAATACCACGGGCCAAAACCATAGAATCAAGAACAGCGGGCTAAATACCACGAGCCAAACATAAGAAACCCCATGTGAGCACGCTTTACTACCTTGAAATGTGTGCACTGGGGTCCGCACCTTCTGGACAAGTAACCTGCGGGTCCGACCGCACCTCCTGTATGGGTAACCTGCGGGTCCGCACCTTTTGAACCATTCACCTGCGAGCCTCTTAATTTCCATCATTTTGAGAGCGTGAACACTTGAGTGGGTTGCCATCAAGTACAACACCTGTATCATAGAGCCATACCAGAATCATAATGCCAATAATCTCCCCCTTTGGATTTAATGGCAACCTCAAAATCCTCAACGTCATTCTCCCCCTTTGACATCAAGGGCAAAGGGTTATGCTCCCCCTAAGAACATGATCCCCCTGACTATAAACCAGATCTGCAAAGAGGAAACAGAATCCACCAAACACCATAAACAATCATGAAAGAGATAAAGACATATTGCAGTCATGTTTTAGATCAGCATCCATTTTCTCCTTTTGTGCTCCAACAATGCATTATATATGCTCCCCCTGAACCTGTGCCATTGATCTGCAATCAATCCATAAACCAATAAATGTACGCGTATACCATGTATAGACCTCGCGTACAACCAATAGATGAGATTCAACAACAAGATGATGCATCAACAACCCCCAGCTTTTGCCTGAGGTATTCAAAGGTCTCCCTGGGCAGTGGTTTAGTGAGTATATCAGCAACTTGTTCCTTAGAAGGAACATACTCCAACTTGACCTTTTGTCAATGCACTTGTTCTCGAAAAGATCACTTGATCGTATGTCTTGGTCTTGAATGCATAACTGGGTTCTTTGAAATGCTGATTGCACTTGTATTATCACATAAGATGGAGATAGGTGGCGTACAAGTGATTTGGAAATCCTGCAAGGTCTGCATCATCCAAAGAAGTTGAGTGCAGCAAGATGCAGCAGCAACATATTCTGCTTCAGCTGTAGACAAGGCAATCGAACTTTGTTTCTTGCTGAACCAAGATACTAATCCGGAACCCATAAAGAATGCTCCACCACTTGTGCTCTTCCTGTCATCCATGCTTCCAGCCCAATCTGCATCTGTATAAGCATGAAGTGTGAGATCTGTATCTCTAGGATACCATAAGCCATAATTCTGAGTCCCTTGAAGATATTTGAAGATTCTCTTCACTACCTGAAGATGAGTTTCCTTTCAATTTACCTGAAATCTTCCAACTATTCCCACTGCATGCATAATGTCTGGTCGGGTAACTGTTAAATAAAGTAGGCTTCCAATCATAGATGTGTAGGTTGGTTGATGCACTGCTACTGATTCATCATTTTCACTGAGGCTACATCCTGTGACCATGGGTGTACATACTGGTTTTGCATCTTCCATGCCATATTTCTTCAAAATCTGTTTGAGATACTTGGTTTGAGATAAAAGGATTCCTCCTTCTTTTTGTTGGATTTGCAAACCAAAGAAATATGTCAGTTCTCCCAGCAAGGACATTTCAAATTCTTTCTACATGACCAAGGCAAAGCTTTGACTCATAGCTTCTTCATTGCTGCCAAAAATAATGTCATCTACATACACAACAAGTACTAGCAATTTGTCATTTTCAACTTTTATATAAAGATTGCTATCTGCTGATCCTTTTGAAAAACCTTGTTGATGAAGATATTTATCCAAACGATAGTACCAAGCCCTTGGAGCTTCTTGTTTGAGACCATAAAGCGCCTTTTTCAGTCTGCATACAAGATTTGGATCATTTCCAAGAATGAAACCATCTGGTTGCTCAATGTATACTTCTTCTTCTAAGTCTCCATTCAGAAAGGCTGATTTCACGTCCATTTGAAATATTTTGAACTTTTCAAAGCTTGAGAGAGCAAGGAACATTCAGATGGCTTCAAGTCTTGCAACAGGAGCAAAAGTTTCTTCAAAATCTATTCCTTCTTGCTGCGCATACCCTTTACAAACAAGTCTGGCGTTGTTTCTAATTACTTCCCCATTTTCATTCAACTTATTTTTGAAGACCCATTTTGTCCCTATAACATTCTTATCCTTTGGTCTAGGAACCAACTCCCATGTGTTGTGCTTTTCGATCTGCTCAAGTTCTTCGTCCATTGCTTTGACCCAACATTCATCCTTGCATGCCTCTTTCACATTTTGTGGTTCAGTGGAAGAGAGTAGTGCCAAATAGCTTGAATCTTCTGCAACTGTTCTTCTTGTTTGTACACCTGCTTTTTTCTGTCCCAAAATCTGTGATTCTGGATGATTCTTCTGAACATATCTGGATGGAGTCTTATCTTCTATCCTTATCTGCTCCTCTGGTTCTTCTTGAGGTTCATCTTCTTCTTCATCATTCTGTCTTTGAGGGTAGTCTTCATTTTCTTCGATATCTTCATGATTTACTTGCCTAGGAATGTATCCCTTCTCATCAACCACTACATCATTGCTGTCAACAATTCTTCCAAGTCTTTTATTGTAGCACTTGTATGCTTTGCTCTGTGGAGAATAACCAAGAAGAATGCCTTCATCTGCTCTAGGTTCAAGTTTGCCAAGTTGCTCATCAGTATTCTTAATATAGAACTTGCTCCCAAATATTTTCAAGTGCTTTACTGAAGGAGTCTCACCATACCATAGCTCATGAGGAGTTTGAGTGTTGTTCACCCGGACATTTGTTTTGTTGAGAATAACAACCGCAGCATATGCAGCTTCACCCCAGAAAGTTGCGGGAGTTCCAGACTCATCAAGCATAGCACGAGCCATTTGTTGGACTGTTCTGTTCATTATTTCTACTACTCCGTTTTGTTGAGGAGTTCTAGCTATAGAGAATTCCCTTCTTATCCCATGTTCTTCACAAAAATCAAAAAATTCGTTTGAGGTAAACTCTCCACCTCTGTCGGACCTGAGACTCTTAATTTTGTAACCTGATTCATTTTCAACCAAGGCTTTGAAAGATTTTAATTTTTCGAATGCTTCATCTTTGTGCTTCATAAGACCTAACCAAACAAACCTGGAGAAATCATCAATGAATAGTATCAAGTATTCTTCTCCTCGAGGTGTCCTTTTCCTAAAAGGACCACAAACATCTGTATGGAATAGCTCAAGAGGCATGCTAGCTGATCCTTCCTTTTCCGGAAAGTTAGTTCTGGTTTGCTTTCCAAACTGACATGATTTGCATATGGTGTTGTCTGGAATTCTGATATCTGGAAGACCACGAACTGCCTGGTATTTGCATGCTTTCCTTATTTGTGAAAA
>APFE030556694.1:64583-81393 GCA_000404065.3 Pinus taeda | reverse complement strand
AATTCTATCTCCTCGTATGCATGATTCCTTCTTGAGCTTTGACACCTGTACTATTTCTGTAGTGGCTGAAATACATGGAAAGACATTCACTGAACGAGCTGCCTTGGATTCTAACTGTGCAGATGACTCATTATTTGATGAAGATGTGTGCCCTGTTTTCATGGTCCCTGCCTTCCATCAATCTTTATTTCCAAAAGAACATGCTTTAAGTTGTTTAATACCTTTGATGACCACGCATAACACCATATGGCTAATAATCTGGATGCTTTGTGAACTGGACAGGTGTTTCTCTTTGAAATTCCCGCTCATAATATCAAAATAGCTGCGCTGCGTTTAAAATCAATACCTACAGCAGTTTCGTAGCGCGCTACGAAACTGCTGTTTTATTTAAAACAGTTTGCCTTTTGTCCCGACCAGAATCTGAGAAAATCTGAATCTCATTTTATCCTTTATCCCTTTTAATTTCAACTTAAGGATGGATGCAGTGCCTGGGACGTAGATCTCGCAATTTGTCTACAAGATTCAGTTGCAAATTCTCTGCTTCTTGAAGCTGGTTTGATTCCAAAAACATCTTAGCAAGATGACCCATTCGCCTTATTGTTAATTGAAACTGTCCCAACTTACCTTCCTCCAGAATCCTTTGAGCCAGATATCTCAATCCATGTCTTTGAGAATAGAGCGCAGGCTGTCAGCATAAAAGTTAAACAGAACAGAGCATGAAAAGGATTTGCTGCCATATCCGCCAAGCTACATAATTCTGGGTGGAAAGGAAGCTAGAACCATGGTCAGTTACCAAAAGTTCTGGCAATCCAAATTTTTTGAATACCTAATATACTATTTTACTTCAAGCTACATTCACAGAAACATTCTTGGGACATGCAGACTCTCAGCAGTACATTGCATTTGGAAGGAGACAAGTCAACGCACATCTGCCAGTTGGAAAGAGGCAAAATCCTGACAATCTTTACAACATGAGTAGAAAGGCAGTAGACCAACCAAAGTAACTTCATACTTAAAAGCAAGTATGTAGTTGACCAATAATGAAGAACCCATACCTTAACCATTTCTGTTTCCAACTTCCTTTAAGCCCAACTCACAAGGGAAAAGAATGATATAACAGATATATGCAAAGAATTTAATATTTATTTTTGGAAAAGGAATTCGAAGCCAAAGCTCAAAACTCTGATTTCAGTTTGCAGTTTTTGACCAAAAGACCTCCTCAAGAGAAACTTACAGCTTTTGAAGCAGCAACTGCTTCCAAACGTTTCCATGTCATTTCATGCTGCTCTTGTATGCGTATTGCCTTTGTTTCCTCTTCATGGAACCTACGTTGGCAATCCTCGAAAAGATCTTGATCCATATCTATTAACATCTTTCTCACATTCCAAGTCAAATTGTGCACAAGTTGATTCCAGTGGTTTCTTATATTTTTCTCCAGAGAAGGGAAAATCAATGGCAATATTGCATATCGGTGTTGTGCCATCAAACTTAAAATTTGATCATTGTTCCACAGAAACAAAGCGCGCTCAGCCACCTGGAAGTGTGAACTGTTCAGGCAGCGCCCGATTTGTCAAAACAAGGGCACCATACACCTCTGAAATTCAGCTGCCTGGGTGATTTCCAAAACTTGCTCCAATTCTACAAGAAAAAGCACCTCCTTCTGACTATTTCTGATAGGCCAGTACTTTAACAATCCCCTTACACGGTCGATTTGGAGCAAGTAGACTATCCAATTCTGCAAACAAAACCAAAAGCATATTTGAACGGTTGTTACGTCTTCTAAAACCTTGAGAAACAAGATATGCTGCTTATATTGGAAGAAGAATTTCAAGGAGTCCAAATCTCCAAAGCAAACGCAGAGATGCCTCTGCTGCTCCAAATGCCATCGCATAGTTCACTTCCATCATCAGCCTTTGCTTTTCGATCCGTAGAATTGAAAGAGAACAATCTTGTATTGCACGAGCTGTATCTCTAGAAAATTGAAAGTTAAGACGAGCTGCAATCTTGATTGCACGTAATATTCGTGCACGGTCCTCTGCCTTTTTATTTTTATGTTTGCGCTTGGAACGCTCATCCTTTCTTTTAAATTCTTTACCGGAGCTGTTGTTGTCATTCCCGCGTCTTCTTGTTCAATTTATTGGCCACTTCATGCCAAAATCTTTTTATGAAACTTGAAATGTGTTGCATCACCAGATCCAGATGCTAAACTATCCAAACCGACTTCTTTTCTGATGCTTCCAGCATATGCCTCGTGCGCCTCTTTGCTATCTTCTGATTGCCACCTGTAATTGACCCACAATGCATGTCTGCATAAGCCTCATCCCCGGTAGAGAGTTCCCACAAAAGTATTTCTTGATCGCTGCCTGTCACCCGTGTCAAACATACAAGCCGACACACCAAAATCACCCAGTTTAATTGCACCACCAGAGCCAACGAGGATGTTCCCAGCCTTCACATCACGATGAATATGTCCTTGCCGATGAAGATACTCTAGAGCTTTAAGTGTTTCCTTTAGAATTATAGCAATGGCATACTCTTCAAAACCATCTGGATAAGCTATTTTCATTATGTGTAAGCATGAACCTTCTGCCATAAAATGCATTACTACCCCAAAGACACCGGTCAACAACAAATGAACAATATGCCTTGATTACATTTGGATGATCTATTAAGCTCATTGTTTGAGTCTCACAATGAATATCATCCTGTGATAATGCTTCTTTCTATGCCAGGTCCATGCAATTCAACACAATTCCACAAGCCTGGGTTTTACTCTGGGCTAAATCATCAAGGCTTCCCGTCTCTAGAGATAAACCCAAGTGTGTTGCCCGCAAAAAACATTTTCTTTGACTGGAATCAATAGGTTGGCCCTTCCATAAAGAAAAACAAGCTGGATCTTTTTCAAGATTGAGAAGTTCAAATGACAAATATGGTGACTGTATAAAAATCAATCATTCAACATGAAGTCTTGCTCCTGTGAAGCAATTATCAACAATTTTGCAAATGTCTTGATCTAGCTTTGCTACATCTACCGGAATTGTAAGGTCAATCTCCTTGAAACCGTAGTAAAGAGCGTTCACCGAAGTATTAGGTGAAACATCACCAGGATTTACCATAATGCCCTCAGCCACAAAAGAAGTAATTATTAAACATGATTCCTCTTGAAGATTAATCTTAATGAGCTGCAACTGAACAACTGTTTGTGATGGACCAAAAAGGCTCTGGTGTGGCTCTAAACACTGCAGTGTCAATAGTAGTAAGCACCTTCGGGCAGACCTTATCATCAAAATTTAGTATATGAACCTTCTGCTGAAAACTCGAGCAAATCCCAATTTCGTAGGGCGCTACGAAATCACTTGAAGCATGTTGCGCTGCGAAACTGTTAAAAGAGGATTCATGCGCTGCAAAAACACCCTGTCCTTAAGCTAGGCTAAACAATTTTTGGCAATAGAATTTTCAAGGATAACAGGTTCAAACCACTCATACTAATCCCAAATCAGTTTCATTGATCCCAGATCAATGGAGGTCATCCTAGCATAGGAAGTACGGTAGATACATCAATGCTTCCATCGATAGTAATACTATGGTCCTTAACCCCATTTCCATGCTCATTGATCATATGAGAGGTACTTCCCATGAGTCCTAGACTGCATGGGTAAGATGCCTCGACAAAAGAACTAATCATTCTTTCCACAGGAGAACAAATCAACCTGCCCTACAGCCGCCACAGGAGAACTAATCATCTTGTTTAACAGTTTCCATGGGAGAACTAATCATCCTGGCCCACAAGAGAACTAATCATCCCAACCCACAAGAGAAATAATCATCATGTTCCATAGTTGCCACGAGAGAACTAATCATCACGGCACACAGGAGAATTAATCATCCTGTTCCAAAGTTGCCACGGGAGAACTAATCATCCTGGCACACAAGAGAACTACTCATCCTGGCATACAGTTACCAAGGGAGAGCTAATCATCCCGGCCCACAGGAGAACTAATCATCCTGTTCCACAATTTCCACGAGAGAACTAATCATCCCGGCCCACAGGAGAACTAATCATCCTGTTCCACAGTTTCCACAGGAGAACTAATCATCCCGGCCCACAGGAGAACTAATCATCTTGTTCCATAGTTGCCATGGGGTATCACAAGGGAAGGTTGAACCTGTCATCGTGTACATAACGCACCACCAAGGGAGCGTGAGTCACCCTATGGTCGTATGTTGCTCCAGTAAGTACCCCAAGCCCCCCAAAGCGCCCAGAGATTAATGCATACAACATGCAGGACCCTTATAAGAAGGTCTCTCAACGACTCCAAGTCGTTCGGGAAAGTCACAGATTTGACCTTTCCCCGGGGTTTTGACAAAATGTCTACGACCTGCACATCAGTCTCAATGTGATGGAGCCCCCTCGCTCATCGACTTACCATATCTCAGATAAGGCAGTATCTGATGTCTATTTGCTAGAGCAATCATCAAATACGGGATTCCTCAATAATCGAATCCCCCCTCTGGTTGTCACAAAGAATCATAGTGGTATTCTTCATGTGTAGAAACAGCTCACTTAAGAGCTTCTGCAACCATGCAGCTTCACACGAGATCATACTCGTAGCTATGTATTCGGTCTCGGCGGTGCTTATAGCAACCGACTTCTGCAACAAAATCCAAAGAGAACCAGCACTGAGAAGTGCTCTAATGATCCTCCACACTGCCTGCCCAGTCAACATTTGAATAATCATGCAGTTTCATATTTTCGGCAGTGTATCTCAATCCATGAGAGATTGTGCCCCAACCAGTGAGGCTCAACCAAATATGAGCTCACCATGCTAACTGCAAAACATATGTCCAGACGGAAGTTCACCAAGAACATCAACGCGAATGAGTTTATGAAACTCAAAGGCATTTCCCAAATCCGATCCGACATCACTACCATATAACTTCTGAAAGTTAAAATCCTTGAGGTAGTCACAGGCTTGAAGTTTATCAGTCCACATCCGGAATCCAACTCGCTCTTACTTCTACAAACGAGAGGGTTTGCACCTGTCAGAAATAGGTCTTCCTTATAAGGTGCCAGTATGAAAGCTCTATCATCCACAACCTTCGGGTAATGGTTTGGATCGGTTTTACTCCTAGTGAGTCTCAGCTTCATCAAACAATTATCAATCCTCTCATACTACGCCCGAGGTGTTTTGCTTCAAGCCATAGTGGGCTTTCTTCCACCTGTATACATGAGATTCCCGATCATGAATCTCAAACTCCTCGGGTTGTTCCAAACCTGTGGACCTGCTGAATGAAGGGAATGGTCCCCTTATAAGATTTTTCTTCGGTACTTTTCAGACATATACCTTCATGCTCTTCTTGAATTTAGGCATCCCTATCACCATCTGACTCACATCAGGTAGGGCCCCATAGGTAGACCTCCGGTGTTATAAATGTCATATCTCAATTGACATGATCCCTGATGAACCATCCTGCAACTTGATACAAATTGCCAACCCTAAACCCATGAGAAAAAGCATCTTTGAAAATTCTATTTTTTAACAAGTACCTTTCCATCAATGAATGCCTGAAACCTTTGACTTCTATTTCTGAGATGGACACCAGGTTCTTCTTGTGATTAGATACATAAAAGAGATTCTTGTAAATGAATAGAGTTACCCTCATTCAATTGAGAGGTAACATTCCCTACACCCTTTCCGGGATAGGTGGTATCGACTCCAACTATAATCCCACGGTTGTTTCCGTCTCTACCAAATTCGAGAGAGCACCCTTCTATCCAATGAGGTGCCTTGAAGCACTACGATCAATAAGCCAGAGTCCCAAAGAATCTGAAGGAGAGAGCCAATACAAGATAACACTTCTTTATCTTATCAAAAACAACATTTGGTTCTTCATACATGGGGTTCCTTGCTTTCTTTGAAGAGTCGGCCATTTCCTTGATGACCTGCATTACGTGTTATTCCTTTGATCATTTAAGATGTCCCTAGAATGATTGTTATATTCATCAAGAGATGTGTCTCTACCATTCAGACACTCCTTTGCATAATGGCCGAACTTATTGCAACCAAGGCATCTGCCTTTCCTTCCACCCTTAGATCTGGACTTCCCAATGAAGTGATCTTTAGGTAGGCCATCAAAAACTTCCGCTGCACCATTCTGATAATATTCTCTGCTTCGACTTCACCCTCAGTGAATTTAAAGAGGAATGAGGAATCCACTAATCATTTTGTCCTTTCCAGCTTCTGCCCTCTGCGTTAGCTTTCCTGCCTGTTCCGGCAATTCCCACAATTCCCACAATTCCGACAGTTCCAACAATTCCCGCAGTTTCGACTATTCCGGCAGTTCCGACTTTTCCCCGCAGTTCCAGCTTTTCCCGACAGTTTCGGCAGTTGCCGGCAATTCCGGCTTTTCCCTGCAATTTCGGCAATTCCAGCAATTCCCGGCAATTCCGGCTATTCCCAGTAATTCCAGCAATTCTGGCTTTTCCCTGTAGTTCGAGCTTCTGCCCTCTGGATTAGGGCAACGTTATCCCTTAGGATCTCTCCTTCTAAAACCCACAGACAAGTAGAGAGGAAGAGATCCCAAGTGTGTTGAAATGACTTGAAGGCCACCTCTATTTATACTAAAACGTTAAGCACAAGTGGGGTTTATTTGGTTGTTCGCTGACCCCGATGAATTGTCCCATAACACAAATAAATTCATATCTCCATGAATACTTATCGGAATCGGATGATCTTTAAATCAATCCTGCACCTCTCGATGGGAGAAATCGAAGAAGAACATCAGCTTCCATTAATAAGATGACCCACATGGAGTTTGACCCTAGTTTCCAATTTTAACAGGTCAGCACCTTCAATATTGCTTCAAAATAAATAATGCTTGCTCTAGAAATGAAATCTAAGAAGTGAATTGCTCTAAGCAACTAAATTAAACTTACCACATAACTCCAAATACTTGCATGTAAGAAGTGAATTGCTCTAAAACAAAATATCAACTTGTACTTCAAATCAAGAATGAAATACAAAGCATCAAGTCAAACTTGTAGCAAAATTTAACTTAGAAATTGAAATGTGGTCGTGAGGTTGTGTTAATTTTAAAGCATGCAAAATGAACTAAAAATGAAAGTTAGAAAAGATGAAATGCAAAATTAATCCACCCACACAAAATCCTCTGTCTAAATAAGGAGAAAGGATGTCGTGGGTAAAACCCAAGCTCCCACATGAAAACTTAGTCTTTTATTAATTTGTTACAATGATGTCAAAGCCTCTTAGAGGGTTGCGCAAAAGATAAAGGAGATTTGTACAGGATGAGAGCTAGAAAAAAGTTAGAAAATCCCTTCAAATTATGGTAACCTCAAGGGCCAATATAGTCCTAAAATCATAAAATTACAAGATCCAATAGGGCCCATGGCCTAGCATTCTTGCAACTCTTTCTAGTTTCCACGACCTCCTTAGAATGAATCTTGGATGCTTAAGAGGACCTACAAGAAAACTAGTTAAATTCTCAATGGTCTTTCCTCAAGGCACTTGTGTCAAAACTCCAACTATGGGCTCCTAATGGAAATATACAATGATGGAAAATCCCAAGAAATTAACCCCAGGCTATCCTCTAATGACCCACAAAATCCCACGAAGGAATTGACCAAATGTTGACATCGTAATTTCAGCCCAATTTCCCCTAGCTCTCCAGCTATTGGGTATTTTGACCCACCTATAAATTATGATGTTGAGTGTCCTCAAAATGACTGATATCTTCAGCAAAACTACTTCCCGAACACCCCCACAAATTTCAACCCAAAAATCCCTCTCTCCTTGAGTCCTACGTGTGGCATAAAAAAGAATTGTGCATACCATGCGCATTCGCTGTTGAAACTCCTCCACACTCCCACTGCAATGCTCCTGAATCGATCCGAAAATGATGGAATTCCCTCCTACGGCTGGCACTCGAAGTCCACCGAAGCAAGGGGTGAGATTATGTAATGTTCTTAAACAAGAATATAAGTGATATACAAAGCATGCAAACAATCCAACAATCAGAAAAATGAAATAGACATCAAGCACCCATGAAAACACTGGAAATAGAGAACTGTTGAGCCATTTTATTACTTCTTCAAGGGCAAATACAATAGAAAAATAAAATGGTGCACCTGCGCTTGTCTCAACTGCTGCACCAAACTAAATTGCACTACCCAGAAACTGCACTTTCTGCTGACTTCGAAGGGCTAGAATCACTGCTTCTTGTGCTCGGAAAATTATGAGATTTCAGCTCCTTGCTCCTTGGCCTAAACCCAGAAAATCCCAGGAAGGGTTTGAGCTAGTTCAGAATACTGAAATTCGACCCCCAAGGAGCCCAACCTCCGCTACAACTCCAAACCTCAACCTGTTGGAATGAGGCTATAAATCCTCTTGAAAAGTGCCCTAAAACTCTGAGATGATCTCTCCTACAATTATCCTTTCTTCCCAGATGAGTTTCCAAGTTGTAGCTCTTCCCCTCAAGACCCACGAAATTGCTAAACTAGCCCTCTGCACTGTCCCAATAATGTCCTTCAGGTTCCTTGGCTCTTCCGGCTAGTGGCTGACCCAAGGTGGCTCTATCTCCCTCTACATGTTCTCACTACTAGCACAGAAATACGCACTCCCTGCATGTCGCTGAGTGACTGTGTTGTAGATACTCCCTGGTGTTGAACCTTCTAAGTTTACTTAATTTAGAAACCCTTCATGCACTTTTCCTGAGTTATTCCTACCTACTTGTTAATTTTTCTTTAACAAGTTATTTATAAAGTAAATACTGAAAATAAACACCATTGCATGTTCAACAGATTACAGATCAGCAACTAAAAGAAACAAGAACAAACACACCACGTGACACGATTATTTTTGGACCAATGTCCCTAGAAAAACCCAATGCGGGAAAACTGATGCAGCTATTTGAGGGTTTTTTCATTAAGCAATATCAGAGTACAATCTGGGTGCCGTAACTGGCCTACCCAACAGAGAATTTCCTTAGAAGTTAGCAGCTATAACTCATAGTTTGAGAGAAATCTCCTGGCTGAAACCCCAAAAAACCCTTCCGGCAACTCCTTAGCACAAAACTCCTCCTACAACCCAGCATCTGCCCAATCTGGACAGTGTCAGCCCCTCATTGTCACACATTGGCTTTGTGTCAGCCTTTCTTGGCCTGCATTAGCCCCAGGAAGCCCTGCGTTAGCTTTGGGAGCCTCTACGTCAGCGGTGTTGGCCCCTCTGGTGCTCTGTGCAGCACTTGGCTACATCTACGTGGCCCTGTGTGAGCCCTTGGTAGCTCTGCATCACCCTCCTTGGCTGCTACGCTGCTCTCCCGGCGCAATCTCTGCCTTCTCAGTTTATTTGTACTCAATGCCCCTCAGCTGCTCTCTTGATCACTGATTCTATCTCTCTTAGCAAACCCCGCTCTAGAGAATAGAATGATTGATCATCTGTTGTCCAAATATCTCATCATAGTCTACTCCTTCCTTTTGAGAGAAGCCTAGAGCAACAAATTCGGCCTTGAACTTTTCGGCATTCCCATCAGCTCCATGTTTGATCTTGTAGAGCCATTTTGAAGTGACCATTGACTTGTCCTTGGGTCTAGGAACCACATCCCAGACATCATTCTTCATGATTGACTCGTACTCATCGCTCATCGCATCCTTCCAAACTTGATGTTTCATGGCTTCTTTGAATGTACAAGGCTCAGATTGTACAATGGTACTCATGGAAGCTAAGTACCCTTCGTACCTCTTCGGCTTCTTTTCACAAAATGTCCCCCTTGGTGCAATATGTTTCTCGGCATCTTCAAGAGTATCTTTGAGCCACAAGGGTCTTTTTCTTGAAGTAGTGGGATCAATGGGCTCCATCAGACCTTCAACATTGGCCATTAGATCATCAGTTGGAGGTTCATCCTATTTTCCTGCATCATCATCATTATTGTCCTTCCTAGGGATAGGAATATCTCGGACTTTCCTAAGGGCAAAATCTTCATCAAAAGTGACATTATGACTTATCTCAGCTTCCCTTTGACCAGGGACATAGATTCTATATGCCTTTGAAGTTTCACTGTAGCTCACAAACGTTCCTTTCTTCCCAGATGCATCTAGTTTGTTTATTTTCTCTTTCCGCACTTGAAAATATATGGGACAACCCAAAATTCTAAAATGAGAAACAACAGGTTTCTTACTGGTGAATACTTCTTCGGGAGTCTTGAAGTCCAATCCTTGATGTGGGCATCTATTTTGAACATACACAGCGATGTTGGCGGCTTCTCCACATAAGAACTTCGGAAGACCTTGGTCATGAAGCATGGCATGGGTGGCTTCTATAATAGTACAATTCTTCCTTTCGACAACTCCATTTTGCTTGGGAGTATATATAGTAGTGGTCTCCCTCTTAATCCCAGCTTCTCTATAATAGCCAATGAATTCATTTGACTCATATTCAGTCCCATTATCAGTCCTCAATATTTTGATCTTCTTCCCTGTTTGATTCTCTACCAAGGCTTTGGAAGAGCGAAATCATTTGAACACTTCGTCCTTAAGAAATAGATCCATGTTTTGCGAGATAAGTCATCCACAAAAATAGCATAGTACAAATATCCACCAAAGATGCCATAGGCAGCATACCTGATAGATCAGAATGAACCAATTTAAGAATCTCGGTAGTTTGAGTTTCACTTGAGAGGAATGGTCCCCTTGTATGTTTTCCTGTTGCACAACCCTGACATACACCTTCATGATCTAAGTTGAATTTGGGCATCCCGGTGACCATCTCCCTTGCATCGGTTAAGGCTTTGTAATGAAGGTGAGCAAATCTTCGGTGCCATAATTCAAATTGAAGACAAGTATCACAAGCCATTGCTCCCAGCAGACTTCCTCCAACCTGATAGAGACCTTCAACCCCGAATCCAAGAGTGAATACATCTCTTGGGTTTCTTTGCCAAACACGAACCTTCCCATCAATGAATGTCATCTTGAAACCTTTATCTTCCATCGCAGAAATAGAGACCATATTCTTTTTCAGATCAGGTACATACAATACTTTTTGTAAATGAAGAGTTTGACCTTGATTTAAGTGAAGAGTAACAGTCCCAATTCCTTTCACGGATAAGTGGCATTATCCCCAAGTATAATCTCCATATTTGTCTTCTTTTCAATCAAGTTAGAGAGAGCCTCTTTGTACCCAGTGAAGCACCTTGAGGCACCACTATTAATCAACCAATGATAAAATGTATCCGAAGGAGAGGTGGTGGTGAGGGCGAAGATAAGATAAAATTATTTTTGGTTTACAACATTAAATTCTTCATACTTGGAGTTTCTCAACTTCTTGGAAGGACAACCATTTGCATTTCAAGCAGCGAGAACATTCCTCTTTCCTTTGTTGTTGAACCTGTTGTTCCTTTGATTGCCATTATCCTTGTAGTTGTTCCTTTGATTGCCATTATCCTTTGATTGTCATCATGTATTGGAGTATCCTTCTGTCGAGAACACTCTCTAGCGAAGTGGCCAAACCTATTACAATTGAAGCATCTTCCTTTTCTTCCTTCTTTTATCCCAGCTTGAAACCTTGACCTTGTTTTCCAAGACTAGCATTGTTCCTCCTCTTAGTTTGTGCAGAGAGCGCAGTATGGTTGTTTCCATTTGAGGGCTTGTCTCTTTCCAAAATCCTTATTTCTTCTTGAGTGCATCTAGCCAATAATTCATCAAAAACCGAAATCTTGTCATTATTAAGGATGGTAGTGTCGAACACATCTCATTCTCTTGTAAGACCTCCAAGTGCAATAAGAGTGAGCTCTCTGTCACCAATGACTTCCCCAATAGATAGGAGATCATTCTTGATCTCGGTAATCCTCATGACGTAGGATTGGATGGATTCTCCTCTATCCATCCTAATGTCTTTCAACTTGTTTTTCATTATTTACTTTGAACATCCCAACCAGCTTGCCATACATCTCATTAGATGTTTCCAAATTAGAAATATAGGCAACCAAAGGCTTGTGAATAGAATCAACAATAATTTTCTTAGCTTTAACCTCACCTTTCTTGTACTTTGATTTTGCAACTGTAGATGCATTTGAAGGAGGATCCACTACTATTCATTTGACATAGTCCAAAGCATCATTTTCCTCCAAAGTCAAATCTAGAGACATCTTCCATGCATGATAGTCAGATTTTTCCTTAAGCTTGTCCTCGGGTCTGAACTAAGATGTAGCCATCATTGGGACTAGTTTCAAGTCTTTCTCCAACAGCTTCCCTTAGTGATTGTTTTTCCTCACTCTTGCTTGGGCTTTGTCTTCACTTGAGCTCTAATACCATGTTAATTTTAGATAACAATGGTATGTTCTATGCTTTAGCACAATTTACTTCAATCTTCCTTATCAGCCCAATGACAATTTCCAATTATTTCCAATAGCAATCACATTAACTTAAACACATTGATAGTAAATGCAAATAGAACATAAAAACATGTGCAGAAGACAAGCCAAGACAAGAGGAAAAAAGATTTGGCAGATGCCAGGAAAAAACCCCAATGTGGGGAAAACCCTTTGATCAAATCTTCTTATTATTATTCAATAGTTCAGCAGAGAGAGAGTACAAATATCAAATTTACATGCCCAAAACAGTCTTGTCAAAATCAGCAATCAACAATAGTCAACTACATCCCTAACCTGAAAGTCAACATTGGTCAAAGCAGCAGCAAAATGTCCTGCAAGCAGCTCGATCAATAGCAGTCCAATTTCGCCTTCAAGGAGAGTCAAAGTCAGCCCAAGATAGTTCGGCCAGACCTAATCAGAAACTACTATAATTTTTGCGGTCAAATCTGAAGTCAACGATGGTAAAACTATCCCAATCACCTCGATTTTTGTGCCAATAAATGCAGCATCCAAAGATTGAATTTCCGCCCTAAAAACGGATGTCAACGAAGGTCAAATAAGCCCTGGTCAATGTGTTACGAACATACAATTGTATAAAATAAAATAAATATAAATAATGATTATTTAAATAGTCATTAGTTAACCGAAAATGCATGTCTAAAAGACATGCCCAATCATGAAAGGAAACCTATCTAGATATATACGCAGCACCTCATTGTAACATTCACCATCACTTGTACATTTTTATATATAGTAAATTATTATTACAAAATACCTTTTGTGTATTTTTATATTAAAGACAATAAGATATAAGTTTTGTTGCTTCACAACGCTAGTATGTTCCTCTGAAATTTGGCCTGTCCTTGACCCAGAAAATTTCGGTCTCCTGCCACATGTGCAAAGAAGAAAGAGGTTGTCCCCAAGTTGTACGAACCAATCAAGAGAGGAGACAGATGATGTGATGTGTTGAGTGATGTCCAAATGAGAAGAGAGATCACTCTTGCTTATACAATTCCTTGAGGGTGTTCAAACACATCTATTGGGCTTCATGAGCCTACATTTGACTAAGGCTGACCTTGACAATTTGTGCATGAGAGAGAATAAATTCAAAATTCCACTTTTGCTTGCCAGAATGAGATGATCTTTATATCAAAATTGGACCTCTCGAAAAGAGGAATCCAATGCAATAATCATCTCCATCATATGAGTTGTCTTAAGGTGGAATTTGGCCCTAGATGCCAATTTTAACATTGAATGCTCAAATGATCAAGAATGCCCAAAATGAGTGCCTACTCCTCTTTTGTCATTGTGCCTCCCAATTTTCCCATGTGGGGCCCAGCCATCAAACTCCCCATTGTTTTCCCTCCAAGGAGTGCATATTTCCAAGGGGGTCATATTTCTCCATGAGTGGTCCCCACCTTCCAGTAACATTTTGATTTTCTTCCCTTTCTCATAATTTGGGCCTTCCCTTAGCTCAAAAACTCAAGTGGGGCTCCATAACCCACTTTTCCTAAGTGCAAATGCAAAATAAGACAAATTGGCAAAATTGGTATTTCCCCTTAGCAATATTGCTAAGTGGGAATATCACAGTCCTCCCCGCTAAAATGTTGCTTGTCCTCAAGCAATTGCAATGAAGGATGTTGAAGTATCTGCTCTCCCTCCCAAGTGGCATCCTCATCAGGTAGATTCATCCATCTAATCAAAATCTCCTTGATGACCCTGTTCCGCAAGTGTCTCTCACGAGTGTCCAAAATAGCCTCCGGCTCTAGAACCAAATGCCCCTCATCATCCATGGGTAGTGACTCTGTAATTGTTGTCACCCACTGGCCCAATGCCTTTTTCAAGTAAGACACATGGAAAATGTTGGGAACTCAAATCCCCGGGGGTAGTTCCAACTCATACGCCATCTCCCCAACTCTCCTAGTGACTCTGTATGGCCCATAAAAGTGAGGCTTAAGATTCTCGTCCCACTTCAGTTTGAGTGTCGACTATCTGTACAGCTTAAGTCTCAAGAAGACCAAATCCCCAACCTTACACTGCCTTTCTACACGGACCCTGTCTGCATAGAGTTATTGTTGGTTTTGTGCAGTCTATAGGCTATCTTTGAGAGCTCGCAAAATATCTTGCCTCTCCTAAATCCAATCCTTAGCCCTAGGGAGTTTGTTCTCTCCAAACATCACATCAGCGAAAGATAATGCATCATAATTGTACAAAGCTCTGAATGAGGACATAACTATGGACATGTGGTACGTTGTGTTGTAGCAGTACTTGCCCAAATGCAACCACTGTATCCATGCACGTTGATGACCCGTCACATAGCTGCATAGGTAGCCCTCCAACCATTTGTTTACGATCTCCGTCTGCCCATCAGTCTAGGGCTGGTAACTAATACTCAGGGTGAGCTCCATACCCACCAGTCGAAACAACTCCTGCCAAACTCCCCCCATGAACTTGATGTCTCGATCACTGACAATCGTCTTCGGCAAACCATGAAGCAGAAACACCTCCCCGAAAACCAGTTCAGCCACCTATGAGGCTGAGGACCGGGTTGAAATACCAAAGTGGGCAAATTTCGTCAATTTGTCTACCACCACGTATATGCAGTCCTTGCCCTGGACTATAGGAAACCTGGTAATAAAATCCATCGAGATGCTCTCCCATTTCCCCTCAGGACAAGGAAGAGGTTGTAGCAATATAGCAAGGTGTGTCTGCTCACCCTTGTTCCTTTGGCACCTATCACACTCTCAGATGTGCCTCAAAACATCATCCTTAAGACCCCTCCATGCAAAGCGCTCCCTGATAGCCCTGTATGTCTTGGTAAACCCTTGATGCCCCGCAAACGGTGAGTCATGGGCAGCTTGCATGATCTTCTTCCTCAACTGGGAGTTGGGCACTAAATAAATCCGATCCTGAAAGTAAATCACCTTGTTCATCACCCTGTACCAGTCATCTGTCACTGCACCATCAAGGACCTCATATGCAAATTAGTCCTTGGAATATTCCACTAGCAACTGTGCCCTCCAATCTAGCGCAATGCTCATCAATGAGATGGTGGTCGGCCTCCTAAACAATGCATCGCTACCACATTGTGTTTACCCTTGATATACTCAATGTCAAAGTTGTATGCCTGAAGCTTGCTCACCCACTTTTGTTGCCTCTCCTGCAGCTGCTTCTGCTCCAAGAACAATCTAAGGCTATGTGGTTTGTCTTCACCCAGAACCTGTTTCCTACCAAGTACTGCCTGAACTTGGCTAGTGCATGCATGATGGCTAGCATCTCTTTGTTGTAAATAGAGTACAACCTCTCGTCGGGTAGTAGCTTCCAACTGTCGAAAGCTATCGGGTGTCCCTCTCTGCATCAAGACTGCTCCTACACCCTCCCCTGATGCATCGCACTCAAGTACAAAGGTTGTATGGAATCTGGAAGTGCCAACACCGAGCAACTGCTCATAACCTGTTTGAGGTGCTCAAAAGCTTCCTATTGCCAATTTGTCCACTCAAATGCCCCCTTCTTTGTCAAATCAGTGAGGGTAGTTGCTAACTGAGAGAAGCCCTTAACAAACGTCTTGTAGTAGCTACAGATACCCATGAAAACCCTTAGCTCTGTCACATTCTAGGGCACTAGCCAGTCCCAAATGGCCCTGATCTTCTCCTCATGCACTCTCACACCATCCTCCCCAATAATATGCCCCAAATAGCGCATCTCCTTCAATCCGAACTCACACTTGGACAGCTTGGCGTAAAACTGTTGCTCCTCCAAAATATGCAACACCATCTCCAAGTGTTGTTGCAAGTGCTCGACCCAGGACTTGCTATAGATCAAAATATCATCGAAGAACACCAACACGAATTTCCAACTCTGCCCACGAAACACATGGTTCATGCAGGACTGGATAGCGGCAAGTGTGTTGGTTAGCCTGAAGGGCATAACCAAGAACTCAAAGTGCCCATAGTGACACTTGAAAGTTGTCTAAGGAACGTCCTGATCCTTCGCTCTGATCTGGTGGTACCCCGAATGCAAGTCGATCTTGGAGAAGAACTTAGCCCCTCTCAGCTCATCTATGTGTGAGATGGGGTAGCGGTTCTTCAAGGTCTTATTGCTAAGAGCCCAGTAATCTATGCACATGCATAATGTCCCGTCCTTCTTCACTAGGACCACTGATGAACCAAAAGGGCTGGAGCTAGGCCTAATATGCCCAAGTGCCAACAGCTCATGTATGGCCCTCTCAATCTCATGTTTGTAAGCCTTGGAATGTCTGTATAGGGTGGTAATCAAGGCCTGCACCCTTGGCTCTAAATCAATCATGTGGTCAAATCCCCGTTCAGGTGGCTGCCCTGGCAGTATGTCTCCAAACACCACCAGGTACCTATCTAAGATGGTCTGTATGTCAAGGTGTGGTGGCCTGGGCTAACCCCCAGCCTCAAAA